>JAQFVV010006368.1:882500-994061 GCA_028023455.1 Epiperipatus broadwayi
GTCCTCAATAAAGATTTATTTCTCAAATGCTTAAACTTTTATGCAAATTATAACAAATAAAGAAATTTAATTATTCATAAATAAATAAAAATTTCTAATAAATAAATATATTTATTTTTTATAAAAGTTTAATTTATATTGCAATTAGCCTTCAATACACTTCTTATTTAATTATAAATATTATTATTGTTTTACAAATAAATAAATTTTTCAGCATTTTATAACTGAAGTGAAAAGATGATGATAAAATAATCTTTATTATTGTTCTTAAAGTTAGAAAGTCATTTATAACAGGATAAAAATTAGAGTATGCTCTTCTTTTAATGCATCACAGATTTAGGAGTCATTTACGACATATCCGATATGACAAATCCATGATAGAGTGATCCTGTTTAATTATTACCTGAAAACTGCAGTAATATTTGTGACAGAATAAATATGCGAATATGTTAATCTCTTTTATAGTCCCAATGATTTAGGTGGAATTTGCAACAGAGTGAAAATGTTCAATGAGAAACAATACCACTAAAATAATCTGAATAAATATAGCTCAGTTATTGGTCAATATATGCAATATAATGAAATGATTCCTAAAGTTAGACATAATTTATAAAAGAATAAAATGTAAATCAAAGAAAAAGAAAAGTAATTTTATAATGCCTTGTAAATAATAGTATCATTTATAATAAAATGAATATAATAAACTAAGCTAAATGAATGTCAATCAATAAATAATCATTCAGTACTTAAAATAATCTTTTATCTTATCACGTATCAAAACAAAACAGTGATGATAATTTTTATTATATAACATTAGGAGTTTACAGCATTTAGAATAAACAGAAAACAAATAAGAAAACCATTTTAAATACCCTAAAGACAACCTTATTTAAGATAGATTAAATATAACAATTAAATGAAATATCATTGTTACAAAGCAATAACATATACTTAAGATATATTTCACTTGTATTCAAATAAAAATAATGATACATGATTGAACCAAATTTTAATATGTCTAACTAATCAAACATTGTTTATAATAATATAAACTTATATTAAAATTTAACATTGCTTATATCTAAATAAAATAATTCAGGAATGATTGAAATAATAGCTTTAGTATGTTTTATAAGTCACAATATCCATAATATTTAAATAAATATAAGAATCAATAATTAATTTTAAATCCTACTTTAATAAAATGATAAATAATACTAACTCAGCTAGCTATACTCATATTTTAATTTACTATTATTAATCACAATAATTGTAAAGAAAGATAAAAGACAATAAAATAAAGAATAAATTATACTATCTCAGCCATGCTATATTTTTATATTGATTTTACATTTGCTAATTAAGCTAATTATAATAAAATGCTCAATAACAATGTAATATCAATGAACATATTAGATAATATTGAATCTATAATATACAATCATCATTATTATTGCAAACCATTATCAATACACTGAATGATGAAGTTCTCACTATGTTCAAGCCATTTTCTCCAATATCTAGATGCTCTTCTCTACAACACCATTGCACATTTTCTTATTTCATCCATCCATATCATATATTGTCTTTTTTTGCAATTATCACTTTTCTTAAAAATATGTCCTGCCCAACTCCACTTTAGTCTTTTCTTTCAACAGTATCAGTATTACCTGTTTGTTCAATTACTAATATATTGCATTTTCAGTCTCTTCTTGTTACTCCTAACATGCATTTCTCCAGACTTTGTTGAATGATCTGAAATCTGTGTATTGCTTTTCTATTAACCAAGTGTCAGAACAATGAGTAAGAACTGATAAAACACATTTATTAAAAATGTGCCTTAATCACACAAGGATATTTTCTTTTAATATTAAGTTATTTCTATCAAAATCACTCCAAGAAAACTTTACTTCTACAATCAACTTTAACTATTATGTTTCCATCTGACCAAGGTATTTGGAGTTGTTAATTTTTTTAACTCAACATAATCAATTTTTATTTTCATCTTTTGAAAAAATATACTGAACATTGCTTTAGTATTTTTAATATTTACCTTCTAACTCCTGCAACATTTCCTGAAGCTCTGAAGCATTATTTGTAAAAAAAAACTACACCATCTGCAGAATCTAAGTGACTTAAATAATCTCCATTTAATTTTACTTCTTTAGCTTCCCATTTTATTGCACAAAAAACTTTTTTCAGCACTGCTATAAAACATTTTGGAAATATGGAGGCACCCTGACTAACACCGTTTTCTGTGTTAACATTTTCAGTATCACTATGTACTCTAATTGTTGCTGTTACATTTTTATAAATGTCATTCTGAATCTATACCTTGATGATCCAATGCTTTAATTACTGAAGAAATTCTTATAAAATCAAATTTCAAAGCAAAATGGCAACTCTTATTCATTGGTCCTCTCTACAACTTCTCTCAATACTTTATATAATCTACTATTGTATGCAAATCACTTTTAAATCCATCTTGTTTTCTTAGTTGGTTAAAATCCACTATTCCCTGTAGACAGTTTGTAATTATCTTGGTAAAAATTTTGTATAAAACTGATAAAAGTCTGATAGGTTTGTAATTTCTAATACCTTCTGTATCACTTTTTTAAATATTAATAGTAATATTGCATTTTTCCAATCATCTGGTACATCTTTATTACTTAGACATTTGGCTTATAAGTTTGCCAATTTTTTTTCTATTTCTTCACTTGCTTCTTTGAATATATTAATTATAATTCAATCATTATTTGGAGCTTTTCCTTTCTTCATAAATTTAATTGCATGTCTCACTTCTCCATAAAATATAGCACTAGGTCTAAGCACTTGACAAGAATTCCTAATCCGATCCAAAAACATTTTCCACAACAATATCTCTCATTCTTTTCATAAAAAATGTAAAGCATTTAAAACAAGCATACAGATTGATTTGGTATTAATTTTATCTACATCTAAATGATAATAATAATAATAATAATAATAATAATAATAATAATAATAATAAAATAATAATAATAATAATAATAATAATAATAATAATAATAATAATAATAATAATAATAATAATAATAATAATAATAATAATAATAATAATAATAATAATAATAATAATAATAATAATAATAATAATAATAATAATAATAATAATAATAATAATAATAATAATAATAATAATAATAATAATAATAATAATAATAATAATAAAATAATAATAAAAAATAATAATAATAATAAAAAAAAGCATTCAGCAGGCACATACAAAATGACTTGATATTAATTTCATCTACCCCCAAAATAATAACAATTATAATTCTAACATGGATTAATTTTAAATAGATATATATGATAAAAAATTATTTTTCTTTCTTTTTTTTAGACTAAATGCTCTGCATGAATAGCAAATAATAAAAATATACCTAAATAGTTCTCCAGGAGTGTCCTTCAGATTTCTGATTTCCATTTTTCTCTTTTCCCTTCTTCGATTTGTTTGTGTGAAAACATGGATTTATGTGAAAAGAGTCACTGTGATACAGAGTTCAATTCCTATGCCAAAATGTACAAAGTTTTCACGCTGCTGAGAAGATTTCCTCATTTGGTTTCTGGGGATTACAGCTGAACAGAATTTATTTTAATTTTTAAATATATAAGTCCACTTCTTGATGTATTTTTCAGTTCACTTAGTATTCAGATTTGATGCTTTATATGCAAAATTAAAACCAATTTTGATTTTTTTTTTCCTGCAGTTCAAATTTTACCATTTACTTATTTCTGATAAATTAGTGCAAGACAAATCATGATGTTGATCAATTTCAAAGAAAATGATATGCACCCAATAAAAATTTACTCGAGAGTCTTTTTTATTTTATTTATATCACTAAATTTGGCTAAGTTTGTCGTTCAAGAGACAGACAGAATAACTAACAACATACAATGTCTTTTTCTTTCTTTTTCTTTTATTTTTTTTTAAAAAATTTCTGTTAATTCTACACAATGTTTCTCAATGATGAGAGAGCTTGCAAAAGAGAGAGGTAACCAATAAGAGAGACCAGCCAAAAGTGAGATTTACCCCCAAACCAAAGAGCGAGCTCATATAGTGTCTAGCTTCCTTCATTCTCCCTCCCCCCAACAGTGACCTTCCAATAACCCTTCCAATGTCTGATCAGTGTTTTCCTGATTAATTGCCTATTGTTTCTTTTTCTTTCTTGTTATTTTATAATTATACCCTCTTGCAAAAAAAACCACCTGTGAAATTCATGTCTGCATTCCAATAGATAATCACCCATTAATTTTAAACTTAAATTCCTGAGTCATGGATATCATTTAAATCACTTTAGTGATTTACTTTAATAATTCTATCCCCGTGGAAATCACCCCAAAGAACAAATGACAGAAATCTTTTCCTCAGAATAAATGAGAGAAAGCTCTTTCCCCCCTTCTACTTTTTTGTTAATAATAATTAAAAAAATGTATAGCAACTCAACTTCAAACCCAGAATCCTGACTGAAATTTTGGGCTGCTATGAATGAAATATTAAAACAAATTAATTTCTTCTTTAAAGGAGTTCCCCATTATATTATTATTATTTAATCATGAACCTTACAACTAAAATCTACAACTAAATCAAATACATGCATGCATGTGTCACATATACAATTTTAATTAAACTGATTGTTTAATATTCTAATCCTTGATTGATTTTTTTTACAATTTAATTTTATGAACAATTTAGTTCTAACCTGTCAGTGTAAAACTATGACTATCTATTTTCACTCTCCAAAGTAGTTTTATAAATTGCACACACCCCTCCCTTCTTTCCAATCTCCAACTATTAAAGTGATGCATAAATATTGCTTATCTAATAAATTATAACTTTGGCTATTAAATTGTCTTATATAAAACAAATTTTTGGTTAGAAATCTTTTATAAGAAAATGCTTAGATTGCCTACCAAGTAAAATGTACGCAATCCCTAAGAATATGGGTTCAAACCTAGCATTGGCTTAAAAGTTTGTCTATTGAAGAAAAAAATATATAACCTATGAGGAAAATTTTTACTAAACATTGTCTTACAACAGCTAATTCAAAAACTTGAGTCTTGGGCAAACCCAAGGGCTACAATATATATATATGAAAATAATAAATATATAAACTAACTTAAGGAAATATAAAAAAGTACTAATAAAAAAAAAAAACATTCAATTATTTCATTATAAAGCTGCTTTAATATTTCAACTATCACACTGGATTTCATCAAAAAACACAGCAAAATGGCTACTTCCAGAATTTAAACATTAAAATATTACAATGACATATCAGATAACACAATTAATTTCCTATAGATATTTTTTATAAAGCGTTTTTTTTTAAATTTTCCTTACAAAATCTCCTCTTATAAAACATTCCTTATACAACAATTTTTATCAATCGATTAACTAATAAATATCTCATAATTATTGTTTTAAAACAAAAAAAAACAGTAATTACATTTTTATAACTTTTTTATAAAGCTTTATAAAACCCTACAAAAATAAAAATTCATAAACCAAAATTAAAAATTACTTTAAAAATTATTTTAATATATGTATGTATAACATAAATGACTCTATACAAAAACCTTGTACAAAAATTTTAAAATAAATTACAAAAAAAAAACTATCATAAATATATATATATATATATATATTGTAATGGAATGTATCATATGAGAAAAAAATAATGATCCAAACATTGGGTGATAATTATAATTGAAAATACTATATGTAGCATCAAATTTAATCATTAACTTACTAAAAATATACTGCTATTTCAGTTAGCTATACAAATTTACTTAATAATATAGATCATTGACTATAATACATTATTAATTAATTCTCAGGGTTAACTTTATTTACAATTAAGTATATACTAAACATAATTTGGAACAAAAGAATTTTATTGAATTTTTTTCCAAAATATATTTATTCAATTGACATTACTAAGACTTTAATACTTTTATATTTTCTGGCTTGAAATTGATGTACTAAAATAAAGAAAAATTATAAATAAATTAAATAAATTAAGAAATCTCAAATAAAACTCAAAATCATTATTTTATATAAACAAATGATATAACTTTATTTCAAAATTATAATTTTTGGATTTGTATAATGGCATAAATATATACATATATAAATAAGATATTACATCAATGTCCACATAATATAAATCATTTAAATAAACATTTTAAAAGAATTAAATGATTGACACTTCCATTGAAGAAATTCTCGATGATCATAATATATGTAACATGTGTGGATTATACCTACTAGTCATATGCTTTAAAATTTATACATTTACAATTATAAAATAGTGTTGGTTAGTTTGTGAATGATTACAACTCATGATAGCACAAAACACAGACATTCTTATATTTTAAATCACTAGTATAACTAAGCATTCTAAAGAAATCACATCCTTCAAATAAACTCAGTTTGATATTACCTATTTAAGTACATGTAACCTTACCCACCATGGTGTAAAATTTAGTTTTAATTAAATCTCATGAGTGATAGATCCAAAAAATAAGACTCCACAGTGCAACTAGCATAAATGTATCATAAATATAGTGGCTTCCAAAAATAACATCTACATTTGAGGCAAAAAAAGATGACTGGACCTTTATCTCAGTGCATCAATAAAATATATGGAGAAGATCACTGAAAAACAACAACAATAAGTATCTAGTAATATGTGATTATAATCACTGGAAACATAAGTAATATCAACTCATGGACAATTGCAATACAAATGGGAAATTTATTTGCTCCATCTGGCACAATAATAATAACTATAATATATAAGGCCTGACATACTAAGAATATTTTATAACTAGTAATACCAAGATAGAAACTTCACAAAAGTTGATTAAAGTTATAACCATAATTTTAACCTCTAAAAAAAAAAAAAGTAATGTCTGAACCAACAAATAAATTTAAAAGTCAATCGACTGAAATATAAATATAGATAATGACTAGCATATGAAATATTGGCACTAAGATATAATGCACGCAAGTTTGGAATATTAAATATTTTTTTAACTTTAATAATTAGTAGACATGAATAAGTTCAATCAGATTGTGAAAGTAAGAATTAACAAACTAAGATAATTATTAAACAATAATATTATTTATAAATGTTAATTCTATAAGTTTGTATGTTTGTTTAATTCATATGCAATGAAATATACTTCATTGCTTTTCAATTTAAACTGATAAATGACATTCATTATTTAATACACCAGTATGCAAATGCGAATTAAATATATATATATGTGTGTGTGTGTGTACTCATAATTACATCACATTTGTGTAAATTAAACTATAAAATGGTTTTAATATAAATAAACGAATATATATAAAATTGACTATTATCATTCTTAAGATTTTAAACATTTAAAAAAAAATTACAAATGAGTTTTTAAATGTTTCATTTGCATATGCTTTATAAAACTACAATTAAATGTTTTTTTTAGAATAAAATAGACAATAAAAAAAAAAAAAGATAAATTTAAAGTTACCATTAATGTCCCCATGCTTTTTAAAACAGTCAATTATTTCCAGCACTTTAAATATTTATTCATCCTAAAACGGCTCGAAGAAAGATTGTAATATGTACATATTATTAAATCGGGAGATTCGTTTTCAGTTGTTTCCATGATGTTTGTCTACATATTCTATTGAGTTAACTATTATTTTAAATTAAAAAGACATCCCATAGGCATAATATGATTTATTCATATTAGTAAAAAAACTAATAGCTATTTTTTATTTATTGGTCGGTTTACTTTAGATTCCATGTTTTACAAGATTCCAATGGCGATATATATTGGCATATAGAGGAGGCAGAAAGCCCCACAATGATAATGTTATAATCAGCCAATCATTTTTAGTATTTATCCTTTATACTATAAGTTTTGTAATCAAATTTTGAATAATAATTTATTTGGAAAATGACCGACAACAGTTATAACTTCTTTCTTTTTTAGTTAGTTAGTCAAAAAATTTTTTTAAAAAGCTCCCGATCTATCGCTCCATAAAATCCCTTACTGATTTTAAGATCTCCAACAGCATTGTTTAGCAATTTTAAATATTTTAATAACAAGAATATAAAAAAAAATATTATATCACAAAAATTCATTTTGACAGTCTATTAAATAAATAAATATAAATAGCCATAACAATAATATAATATTTTAAAACATTTTTTTAAAACAAAATACAATTAAATTAGAATTGGTAATTTAAATATTATAGCTAATATCTATGATAACTATCCACTCATAATTATATACATATATATATATTGCCATCACAATTATCCATCTTAAAACAAAGTATATCATAATAAATAAATAAACCTGAACTAAATAACAATAAAACAATTAATAACAATAACACTAACAACTCATCTATGAACCCTTAGTAAAGCTATATCAAAGACATTTATTTTAAAACTATACTAAAAACTTAAATAATAATAATAATAAGGATGGATTTTCTATCCTATACAATATTTATATAAAAAATCTCTATACATATTTTACTATATAAAATAAAATAAAAAAACAAGTAATAAAACAATAAAAATAGAATACTAAAGAACAGTTCTCTAAGAAGCAAAAAAATAAAAATAAAAAAATAAATCCTTAGGAAACTAGGTAATTCAAGGATGTGATAGTACCTATATTCATATTCATATCATGAGAATGTAATATCTTAAATTTAAAAATAATAAATAATTTTGTATGCTTCCTCTCCCTCATAGAAGAAAAATTATCCTCCAATACAACCACTCTTAAATCATCAAACCAAGTTCATACATTTACAATTGACATTGTTGGAGATATACTATTTAAAATCATAAATGGTATTCTCCTGATCCATTTTTGTAACAATAATATGTTTGCATGTTAGACATCTTTTATCCCCACATGAAAAACATCATTTTTCTCACACAAAATTAGTATTAAAATATGTCCTTATGATTCTATCCCTAAGTGCCCTATGTCTAAGATATACAACTTTACATGAATAGGGAAAAGCAGATCTCAGATAATCTATAAAATTTAATATATTAGAATGTTTTTTTAATATTTGGTTAATATTTAATAAATCATCATTAGAGGCAGTGTACCTGTCAAATGACTATTTGTTTTCTTAGACAGAAGAAGTTTTTTCCTGTCAATTCTCCTGAAGATTTTACCACTGCCCTATCTAATAATGCTTTGGATATTTCATATTGATAAATGTATTATACAAAATCTTGTTATTTGGTTGAAGAAATCCTCATCACTGCAAATTGTTTTAATCCTTGAAAAATGACTGGAGAGAATATTAATCTTTAAGTGCTTGGTATTAACTATAAAAATGTAGGTAACCATGACTACCAGTTGACTTTATATATATATATATATATATATATATATATATATATATATATATATATATATATATATATATATATATATATATATATATATATATTTGCCCTTTTAGTCCCATAAATTGTTGTATCAATCTGTTTAAAAAAATTTTAAATTTAAGATATATTTAGCTATATGATGGTAATTTTGTTAATAACAAAATTTCAAAAAGTGTAATTCAAGTAATTTATGAGTGTTTGATATGTGAAGATTGTGCTGATGTTTGAAAGAGACGTTTCAATAAAGATGATGATAGTATGTGGTTGGGAAAACTGGCCATAATTAATACTGCATTAAAAAAATTAATAAATAAATGTTTAAAGTTAAAAGTTTTTAAAAAGACAAGTTAAAATTAAATGCATATATTTATTGTTGATAAAGATTAATATTTAATAGATGTATATAAATATTGTAATAATTAGTAGTACATAATAGAAGATTAATATTTGATTTTAATAATATCGAATTATTATCTTAAAAATTGTTATAATATATTGTTTATTTTAAAAATATTTATTTTTAAAAATGAAATTGTTAGTTTATTTTTAGATTATTACAAGCGTTTGTATCTGTGTTGTAAAACAGATGTTAGTTAGACACATACACACATGCTTGTGAGTTTTTTTAGTAAAGTTGCTAAAACTATTTTAAAATTCTGTTATAAAAATTATAAGTATTATATTGGCTATCACGAGATAAAAATAAAGATAATTAATGTGAAACATTAAATCTAATTTTTAAAATACTGCTTAAAAACATAACGAATAAAAATAGGCTTAGTTTGTTTATAAAAATAATCTTATAAAAGTTGAAAGTGAAATAAAGTAAGAAAGTATATTTTAAAAAATGTTTAATGAATTTAAATAAATGATAAAGATTAATTTAAGAATTTAATAATGTAATAAATAATAAATATTAAATAAGTCATTATTTATTTTTAATTGTGTATTGTTGGTAAAATATGTAAATAAGCTAGCAAGTTGATTGTTTAATTTACCAATCAAGTAGGGAGTTGATTCCGGTATAAAACCAGGGTTCAATTGTTCGGAGGGGATTATGATTGTAATTTTTAAAGTAAAGTGTGCTATTAGAGATAGCTAAGTAAAATTATAGACGCTCTCGTAGTCATTTTAAAATTATAAGAGAGTGGTTTTAAAATAATTTATAAATAGTTTTACCGTCAAATATGCAGTGCTAATTTAATTATAGTTTCCTATTGATCGTCTCTATCGAAGCTCAATTTACTATCAAATAGTCATGAAGACATCATATAAGGATAAAATGTATTGGAGACTTTATACTAAAAATATAACAAACGCTGGATTAACTAGGAGAATTACTAGATGGATAAAAGTAATATGTAGGACATTATATAAATTTAAAAGTTAATTGTAATTAATTTTTATAAAGACAAATATTTTTAAAGAAAGAGAAATACTTCTTTATGAAGAAAGTATTTGTAAATTATAAATTTAGGTATATATCTTAGTAAAGATATGGAAATTAACAGTAATTGTATAAATACTTGCCTGGTGAAGTCTTTATGGTTCAAAAGACTAAATTTTAATATTTTTAAAAAGCAAATAAATTGGAAGTTTAGTTGGCCAAGAAATACCTATAAGTAAAATTATTATATTATTAAAGTCTGAATGCTGGTCGTACAGAAGAATATAAAAAATTAATCTTACCTAGATATTTGTTAAGGAATGTGCAAATAAAATATATGTGGATATCCAAGTCAATTTTAGAATAATTAAATAAGAATTTATAAACTATTGACTGATTCTAAAGATAATAACTTTTAAATAATTTTTCCTTTAAAGAAATGAATCCGGATCCTATAAACTATTTTAATTTTATTTTGTTTATGGTGGAACTGACTTTTATTTTATTTTTTTTTAAAAAAAGAACGTTTTCATTTTTCATATAAAACTTTTAAAACACGTGATGTACCGGAAAAGGAAGTAATGTATTGTGAAAGTTTGTGCCTAGGAAAAAGAACAATTATGGGTGAAAGAAGACACCGTTGGATTTTATGTAATATGTTTTATTTATTAACTAACATAAATATTTAATTAATTATTGATTTGTTAAAGATAGGAAAGGTACATTTACATTTTAAAAAAATAACTAAATATTAATATAACATTTCATTGCATAAAGTTTATTTTTATAATTAAACAACACGTAATATTTTAAAGAATAATTGTTGAGTGTAAATGTGAAATTATTTTATAAAACTATAATCCTGGAGGACATCGTATGGCGGACTGTACATTAGAGTATCATTTATGGTAAAAATTATATAATAAAATAATTTGATGTATTTTGATATGTTTTTCTTTAGATCAACCAAATATTGTTTGATTGTTGAATGAATGTATGAATATTTAAATAATATACACGCATAAGATTAGTAATAACAGTTTTATTTTAATATGCATACTTTGAATTTATAATGTAAATTTAATACAACGTAATATGAGAAATCTAGAAACAATTATATGATTCTTTCGTGGATAAATTTTAATGTTTTCTGATATAATATTAGGAATGATATTTATTATATTAGTATAAGTTATTATTTTTCTTTTCAAGTTAGTAAGAGATATAAAATCAATATTTTATTTTATTTTCTTAGATAAGTTAAGTTAATTTTACATAGAAGTTTATATTTTGATTGATGGTTTATCGGATATAAATGTTGAGGTATAAGAGAGTTTAGATAGTCATTATTTTAAAAATTGGTCATCTGTTTTTCTGAAGTTGAATAAGGTTAAAATGATATTTGTAGATAGAAGTTTATTAGGGAGGAATAGGAATAAAAAGTTAAGAAGAGTAATAGTTTTAAATAGAGAAGAATCATAGAATTTTATTTAATATAATACCTTATAAAATTGGTAATTGTTAAATAATTTTAAAAGATTATTTTAAAAGTACATATACGTATTGCATATTTTGGTAAGACATGTAGTATGAAATTACATTAGAATGAAATAAATAATTATAATTAATAATTATTATTATATTACAAAGTTATATCAGTTTATACATTATTTGACATTGGAGTAATGCTAATAGTAAATGCAATGCATATTAGTACATTATAATATAAATAGCATAAATACTTAGGTGAAGTAGCATTTTAATTGTTAACGTTTGTTTATTTACATATGCTACATTTTTAGGATATTTTACATAAAACTTTCTTGTATTAATTGATGACAAAATGATATTTATAAAATTTAAGTTCATCAACTTAATTAAATGTTGTTGATAAAACTTTTAAAGAATGTATAAATTATTTATTTATGATTATGGAAAATAGTAACAGTGTAAAAAAAAAAAAAAAACTTGTATTATTATTTTTTTTTATTTTCTTTGGTTTCCATTTTTAATGTAAATAGTGTAAATAAGTTATTGGTTAAAGTTGATGTAAATAAATTTGTTAAGTTGTTTTTTTAAAATGTGTCGAATTCATTATTTTACACCACAGCATTTGACAACAGATAATTTGAATAAATGTAATATTTGCACAATATGAATTTATTATTATTATTATTTTAGAAAAGAAATACAATATTTTCTTAATATAATTTATAGAAATTAATTGACATTAACATATAATATTATGATGGTCAGAAAGTAATTATAATGCACAATATAAGAGTATAATATTATTTATTGCCACAGATTGTTAAATTATAAGAATTTAGTATATTTTAAAATTAAGATGCTATATGGAAATGAAAGACATGTATATGATTTACTTATTTTCTTAATGATTAATAGTATAATAAAAATAGATAAGATTAAGTTATACAATAAAGATTATTCTTGCTAGTTAGTATTATTGGAGTAAGTTAGATGTATTTAGGTTTGATATTAAATCCCTTATCATTCCTATCTGCACGAATTATTATTACGAAACCGGTCTGGGGATGGGGACAATCCAAGATAAAAATGATTTGAATGCCTTCTCTTGTAGTAGCATTTATCATAAATAAAAAAAAAAAGCTTGTTTAGAGTTATTAGCACGCTCTTAATTTTATATATATATATATATATATATATATATATATATATATATATATATATATATATATATATATTAGTATTAAGAATATTATCACTATAAATAACTGAACATCAACAAAATGAGGCATTGTTTTAAAAAAAAATTATTGAAAATTGTGTATTTTTATTAAAAAAATTTAAATAATCAAAAATGTGTGAAGTTCTTTTATATTGTATGATCAAATCATAGACATCATCTATATATCTCAGCCAAGTACAATGTTTAAGTTAAGTATAAAGCACTCCAATAGAGCCATATAAATGTTAGCATAATTTGGTGCCATTTTTCCCTATTGCAGTACCTTGTTTTTGTAAATAATATGTAGAGTTAAAAATAAAAAATATATTTTTTAAGATTAAATTTATTAATTTAGTAACAGTCATAATTTGGTGCTGATCATATTTATTTTCCAAAACAGATTTAATAACTTTAATTCCATCTTCCTGGGGTATATTATTATACAATGATGTAATGTCTAATGTCACTAAAAACATTCAGTCGATATTAGAGATTTGATATTTTCTAAAATAGAATGAAAATAAATTGTATCCTTTATATAAGACTTGAATAATTGAGGAATATCATGTATAAGACCATCTACATATGCTGGAATTTTTTTCAATAGGATAACCAATGCTTGCTACTATAAGTCTACCAGAACAACAGTTTTATGAATCTTGGATAGAATGTAAAACTTACTGGGTTTATTTGTGTTTGATAATACAATGAAAAAGAACTTCATACATTCTCTGATTATTTAAATAATTTTAATAAAAATATTCAATTTTTAATATTTTTTCTAAAACACTGGCTCATTTTCTTGATGCTCAAAAATAATAAAATATATAGAAAGCCATTTCTTTGTAATTATAAATTGGATTTTTAAAATCCAAATACTGTATTCATTTTTGAACATATTTATTAATGATATGATTATTAATAAAAATGTAATACAGAATTATTTATTATTTATTGAAACAAGTTTATAGTCTGCAATTAATATAAAGTCTGTAAATTTCACTTGATTAATATTTTTCTTTATTTGCTAAGTTGATACTTCAATTTTATAATGACTTTCCTTTGTGAAGTTATAATTTTAATAAATAATAGTGTAAATTTTTAATTAAGGATAAAGATTTATTATTAAATATAAAAAGCATAAAATGATTACCAAATTAGACATATAATGATGTTTAAGGAAAGGATTAGAGACTCATGGTAATAGTGTACATCTGCAATTCTGTGTAATTTTTTGTGTATTGAGTTGTTTTAATAATCAAAAAAGTCTTATTCTGAGAGATATATCACTAATTTTATTTTTATAAATTTTGCAACAATTCTTTTGTAAACATTTAATAATGTAGGCAACCAGAATAAAAAATAAAAGTTAAATAGTAGTCAAAAATATACAGACAATAATAGATGAATAAGGAACATAATAATCTAATGTGAACAATTACAATAATTGAACGATAGTAAACCATTATTAATTTACATTATAGTAAATGAAATGGCAACAGGAATTAAATAAAATCATTTAATTTTAATAAATCTATGAAAAGATATAGCAATGTAAAATCACAGTAAAAATACTTTAGACTGACAATAGCATGATTAGTTTCTTCAAACAGCTGTTACATGACTATTTAATGACAAAAACAATCTCCACCATCAAGGATATACTATTCCAGAAACCATTTTGGGTGGTGAGAATTTGAATGATTTTCAATTTTTATTTATTCTCTTGTTAAAAATACCAAAATGCCTATTTATTGATATTTATTAAATTGATTTCTGGGTTGGTTGTGATCAAATTATAAAAAAATTCAAAGTAAAATTGAAACATCAGAAGTTTCAGATTTTTTCTATTCTTATTTATTCCAAATTATAATCTAGCAGCTAGATATATTTTTTACAAATAGAAAGAGTTTGAAAAATTACATCTTTTTGACATCTTGTAAATAATTCAGCTTCCCAGAGAGCTATATATGTTAAGTTACATATTTTCATGGATTAATAATAATGTAAAATAAATAATAACTATTGGTATATTCACATAAAGCTAGAGATATGTTTAGAAAAGATATTGTTAGATAATTAGCAATTACTATTGATAGTTTTAAGCTAAATTACTTGCCATAGTAAGCAATACTATTATTTTGTCTTTAGTTTACTTAGAAACAAAAGGAATTTCATCTTTACTTTTAATCAGAGTTCTTGTATGGATATACACGCAGACAAATATTTTTATAAATATAAGATATAAACATATCACATCTATTTTGACATCCTGCAAATAAAAAAAAACTACCATCACTTATTAAAGAAGTTTAACTTAGAAATGTCAGCACTAATTGTTAGTTATATAAAAACTCGATTACTAACTCATCTCTCTACTTATTACTTGAAAATGCCTCATTAATTTTCTTGTTTACTGTCATAATTAATCCATTAAAATATTTAATCTAACATATAGTTTTCTGAGGAAAATAATTTATTATTTACAAAATGCCAAATAAAATTTCATTTTTCTTTATTCTTATACTTATAAAATATAAATAGAAAGATTTTATTTTGCTTCCAAATGAATTCAAGTCAAAAAAGATATATATTGTTTCCAACTAGAGGATGAAACTTAGCTTATGACCACTAATAGTAATTTATAGTTAACTAGCAATAACATATCATTCAATTTATAACATGGACACATTTTCACTCATTTCTTTATTTATATTGTAATTAATATATGTAAACATGTAATATATATATATATATATATATATATATATATTTATATATATATATTTACAATATATATATATATATATATATATATATAGCATTATTTCAAGCCCAAAATGGGCAAAATAGAAAACAAAAATATAATAAATTAGCTATTAGGATTTGTGTTACATATGTAAAAGGAACTACAGACAGTATTGTACATATATTAAAATGCTATAATCCAGATACAGCATTTTCTACTCATCAAAAGATCAGCAATATAATAACCAAGTCTAAGGATTCAATCCCTCTTGAATCTCATGGTGTTTATCAAATCTCATGTGAAAATTGTAAAGCTTCTTACATAGGTAAGAGTAATCATTGCATCAGTGTTAGGAGAGATTTGCATACTAATGCAGTTAAGCAACACTCATCATCAGCACTCTCACTCCATACTATAGATTCAGGTCATGAAATTGATTTTTCTAGTACCAGGATAATATCCAGATGTGATAATATGTACCAGTGCAAAATTACAGAAGCCACTGATATACATAAAAGACCAGATTGTATCAATAAGCAAGATGATATATGCAAACTTCCTCCTATTTGAAAAGATTTTTTAAAAAAAATTCTTAATTTAACATTTTTGCTATTGGTGGAACTTTAACGTTTTTTTTTTTCCAAATCAGTTATTGTAGTGCCTCCACAACTGTCTCTCTACCTATTATAACCCAGTGTATGACTTGTGTGATCAAGTCGAAACATTGGTATATCAATATTTAATTTTTTTAACATGGATGAACCCACAAAATATGTCTTATATATATATATATATATATATATAAGTCCAAAAGATGGCGCTATATTAACTTGTATTTGTTTTTTCATATATATATAACTGCATGTATCAGTATCATTTTGTATTTGTTTGACAGTTTAGCAGAGATGAGTGTAATGAAAATGATCTCATAGCATGCTAAAAAATACTGTCTAAAGATATATGTATGTGAATCATAATACTATTTTCTTAAAATTAATGTATTTTATAATTAAACATAGCAAATAAAGTGGTTACATTATTGTTTGTCAAAAAAAAAAAAACAGATCTGCTTTAATATTTTAAATTTATAATTACATTTTTTGTTATTTATTAAAGTACAAATATTTTAATTGTAAATATATTGTAATAGCCTTAAAATATATCTACAGAATAAAAAATTTCTTAAATGTTTTTTTTTCCAAAGCTTAAGCAGTACTATTGTAACAGGTATTTACTTATTAAATTACTTATTAACTATCAATTTCTGTTTTTATTTAGCAATACAGCTATTAATTTTTGATGTCCATTTAATAACAACTTATAAATGATTGCTTTAATAAACTATTCAGCTAAATATTTTTTAAAATGTTTTCTATATAATTTCAGCATTTTGTATGAAACATTTTATAAATTATATGCTCTTTGTTTTCTTTTTCAAGTTAGATATTTATCCATTTAATTTCCCATTTATACTTTTTCTGTTGTTACTTCTCTGTTTTTATTATTTTTCTAAATGTTTGTTCATTACTGTATTTATATTATAATTTTTGTTTATGTTTTTTTATTTCATTTTAGTTTTTTTTAGTTACTTAATTAACTTTGTTTGCTTCAGTTATTTTTCTCCCAATTTGGTATTTCTCCATGTTATTGTTTTTAAATTGCTTTACCGATTAAAAATACAAAAATGCATGCTATGATAAATTATTTAATAATGCTACTAAGTGGAAAACTTTTAAAATAAAATAAAAAATAAAGATTCTTAAAACTAAAGGTTGTATTTTGAAGCCATATACTGTATATGATATATATATATATATATATATATATATATATATATATATATATATATATACTAAACTTAATATAATTATAAAAGACTTGAACACAGACTTTCAAGTATCTACAGCTATCCAATTCATCTTATACAACAGGCACCCATGGTGTAATACATTCAAAAAAGATAAATGATCTTCAGTAAATGTATATCATGCTGAACCAGCATCCACCAGTTGGTCCAAATCACAATTTCTCATCCATATACACAATCAGTCCAAAGTTTATATTAAGATAGCAAATCTTCAACTTTAATGAACAAGCTTCAATCTTCTCCACTCTCCAACTCTTCAGCCATCCATTTCATTGAAAATCCATGGATGAAGAGTTGCAGAGTGCAGAAAATTGACACTTGTCCATTAGAGTTTGAAGACTTGCAATCTTATTGTAAACTGAGCAATGATTGTAAACATGTGTGAGAAATTGTGATTTAAACAAACTGTTGAATGCTGGTTCACCAAAAAATTCATTTATTGAAGATCATTTATCCTTGTCACATGTATATGGATATGTGTAATGCTTGTATAAGATGGATTGGATAGCTATAAGGAGCTTAAAAGACTGAGTTCAAGTTTCTTATATATATATATATGATATCAAGTTTCTTATATATATATATATATATATATATATAATCATATCTATAATTGTAAAACGGAAATAACTATTTCCCATGGACTCACATGATCCCATTTTCTATACTAGCACATTAATTGTTGATAAACAGAGCAAAACTCTCCATACAGTATTGTCACCTGTGCTAAACAGAGTAATCAATGGATGCCAGAAGGCTTATGCATAAAATCCCTATCTAATGCCTACTCATCCAATATCCCCAGACTAGTTTCTGGCTTGTGGCCTAGTTATGTAGCATAAAAATTTATATAGCATCAAAAAACATTTTTTATTGGTCTTTCATCCTACATAACTCCATAAAGGTTGTTACTTCTGCTTTGCAATTACTTATATATATATATATATATATATATATATATATATATATATATATATATATATATATATATATATATATATATATATATATATATATATATATATATATATAAATAACTACAACCATTAAATGATATATATAATATATATATATATATATATATATATATATCCTTTTTCTTACATGTAATATATATATATATATATAAACCCTAAATATGTCATAACATATTTTTCTTGCATTTAATATATATACATAAATATGTAATAATAATTTAATTTTAACAATACAAATAAAACGTTATTAAAATACTAAGAATAGGATCAAGCTGCAATATGTTCTGTGGCAATATAAACTAATTTCATTATACACTATTAAATATTTAAATTAACCAATGATATAATATAATATATCCTTATATAACAGCAATAATATACATAATAATCATCATACACAAAAAGCACTTTTCTACAAATATTAATTTTTGCCCTTTACTATGTGCTTTAACTAATTTACAATTATGATCTACATTGCATACATAAAGACATCTATCTTTTTTATATATACAATTGACTATAACCTATTAAAACCATACAATATTTTCATTACATGCAAAAAAACCTATGTAAATGTATATTATATAACCTTCCATTTATTTATCATTAGCCAATTATTAGTTAAATTAATTGATGGTTTATATATGTTCATATAATTATTTTTGTTATAATTAAAGTGATTAAATATATATATAAACAAAAAAATATTGACCCCTGCACATTTCAATTTTTATCTGCCTACAATAGTGGCATTTAAATTAATAGTTCAACATTTTATTTTTAATGTTTCAAATTTTTATTTAATACAATAAATCAATAAATTGTGCTTAATTTAATCTAAGTGTACAAATGAAAAAAATTCTAAAAAATTATATTTGAACTTTTCAAATATAAAGAAAATTGAAAAATGTGAAATTCATAATGGGAACATTGATTTCATCTTTATTGCTTTTTTTTGTCGTAATTCCATTGTTAAAAAAAATAGTGAAATAAATCAGTCCCATGTTTTCAAATTGAATGAATTATTATAAAGTCATAACATATCTATGAAATAATTGCTGAAATTAAAAACAGCATTTATATTTACTAAATTATAAAACAAATTCAGAATCACAATTAATTTAAGGATGTCCTGGCCATTATTATTGTGACCTTCAGTATAATGTTACTTCAAGTTTGTTAACATGTATTTTTAAAAGTGAAATATATTTCAAAAAAATTTCTGTGCAATCATAAATATACAATTACTTTTAGTAATTATAATGGAAATATTTTTTATAAATATTTGCAAATAATTAAATACATTACAAAATGATGGACTTCTTCTTAATGTACAAAAAGTAGACTAGGAGTTTCTTAATATTTATATTTAAAAAAAAATCAATTGGCAACCTTTAGTTGGATCAAGAACTTTTCATCTTATATTATGCAATATATATATATATATATATATATATATATATATATATTGTGCCCTTTTCTATAGGTCAGTAATAGTCCATCACAGTCAATTACTAAAAAATTTAAATTTTATAATATGTTCTTTTAATATGGTAATTGTATTAAGTTAATTATATTATAAAGTACAATTTGAGGCTAAGAAAATATGTAGTATATAAAATTATAGCGAATCATTTAAAAGTAGTTAAGTAAAGCTTAAAATATTGTTGCCTATGGTTGCAAAAGCTGGTCATATTAAATAACACAGCTATAAATATTAAAAGTATATTTAAAAGGTTCAATTCTAATAGTCTTAAATGCATAGATAAATAAATGTTATACAGTATTTAAATTTATAAACTATGTTTAATAATCAAAATTAATATGATATATTTTAAAAATAAACTTTATGATGGTGAGAATTGTATTTAATTCTATATTTTAAATTATTTTTCCAAATTTTTATATTTATATTATTAAATATAATAAGTGTATCAATTTTATAAATCTGGGCAGAGAAATAGATTAAAAATTGTCTGTCCAAATTTTATATTAATCATGTGACTTGTATATTACATACCTTCACAAACATGCTTGTTTGAGTTAATAGCAAAGTTTGAAATGTTTTAAAATTTATATTATAGAATTGGATAGAATTATTGCCTATCATAAAAGCAAATAATAATAAATATTAAGTTAACTATCGAATGTAATGTTTTAAATAATGTAATAAAGACGAATACAGTTAATAAAAAAAATAAATATTTTGTTTAAATAAAACTAGATAAATTGAATATTAAGAATGGAATAAGTTATTAAAATTATTTTAAAAGTTATTTTAAATGATTAAATAATTTTGATAAAGTAATAATTGACTTAAAAGTGATGCTTTAAATAATATTTTAAGTTCATTACATCATAAATTTTTATTTTAAAGATTCAATTATGTAAAAAAAATTGAAAATATGTAAATTTATTCTCAAGCTAAAAGTAAGAATCAACCAATCAAATGAGGTATTCTTACAAGCTATAAATATGAATTTCATGGGGATATAAGGTAGATTTAATAATATATTGAAACCAGAGAAAGGTATATTAGTAGCTATCAAAAAATAGTACTTTAAAATTTTTATTTTAATCAATTTTTTTAATACTTTCTTATAGTTTTATTTGCAGAAACTAATTGATAATTTTTAAGAAGCATTTTGAAAAAGAGAGTTTAAAAAAATAATATATTTAGAAACTTCGTGAAAATGGTTTGCTAGTTTTTTTAAAATACTGGCCAGGATTATTTTATCTGAAATTTGACCTAAACATCGCAATAAAAAGTGGATATACTGTGGAATAAAATGGATATAAATTCTAATAATATAAAAATGTTTTTGGAATATATTGATAGAGCTTAATTAATGCTTCACCGAAGAACTGCTCTAGTGCATAAAACCCTCAATTCGGACATTATACGGAGTCTAAAAAAAAAAATGTATTGAGATGTATTATTTATAAGTTTATCCAAGATCTTTTTTTTTAAATAGTAATAAGACAATTATATCTTATGAATTATTTTATATAATATTATATCAAAAGGAGTAAAATGTTATATCCTTTCTGATGGTAACATTTTTAAAAAAAATATTTTCAAGAGTTAAAGAAAGAACCCAGGAGAATATGTTACTGAAGCGTTTTTTGATATTAAAACCTCCAGTCTTAGAATTGTTTAAAATGTATTTAGAAAACATTTGTTTAAAAGTACTTGAAGTTTTTTTTTAAAAAAAGTGTTATATAAAAAAATTACCAAATGAAAGTTTAATTGTATTAAGAAAGAAACTTATATAAAAAAGTGAACACATAGTTGAATAAAAGATCGATCCATGGAAATATTATAAAAAAAATGTTTACTGAATATTTTTAAAGTTAAATTAGATGGAGAATGCATCGGATATGCCACAGAGAATATTGGCAGAGAATATTAAAGAAATTTCATGGGATTAATTAATATTATGATTTAATAATTATCGTCCTAAATACTAAAACCAAGGATTATTTTCTATAAATTTTACTAAATGGATTAATATTTATTTTTATTTTTAAACTTTAATGTGCTTGGAGAACATTTTAAAACTCTAGAGAAAATAAGAAACATTTTGGACTTATCAGGAACTATTGTCAAGAAAATATGTAATTATAATTTTGATTCCTTTTGTTTTAATAACCCAGTTTAAATCTAATTTTTTTTTATAAGATTAGGAAAACATAAAACATTAATTTGTTGATGATATATAAATTTTATAATGGAATAATCTAATAATATAGATAAGAATATATTTTAAAATAAAGTGTATGAATGTATATTTCTTTATGTTTTCAATGATCAGTATCTAGTGGATGAAGAAGCCTACTGAATATAATGACCAGATAAAGATTATTTTGGTAATAGTAATGACTATTAATAATTTATAATGTATATTGTTTGTTTTCTTTAGATCATCTATGGATCGTAAGAATGAATTGTAAAAGTTTTTTTTAATTATATGTAACGCATTTCATACGACATTTTAAAAAACATTATGAGATAGGATTGATTTGAAAATATCCATACAATGATTTTTTTTATATTAATGATATAATCCAACATAATAACTAATAATTATGTGATTCTTTTAAAATTTTCATGTTAGGATATTCAAATATTGTCTGATTAGATTATATATGATTAAGCATACAGAATGATGAAGTGGACAGACTTTTCTTATGGAACAGCTAGATTGTTTTTAAAATTATCAGTGAATTTTATTTATTGTTTTGTAAATACAGATAGTTATTTATCGATGTAAGATGTGGAAAATCTTGAGAAATAATGTTGAGATAGTGGCTTTGAAGTACTTAGTGAACAGGAAACCAAGATTATGTTTTAAGAAATAGGATATGATAAGGAATAGAAATAATATTTAGTCTTTATGTGGATATCAGCATAGTTAACAAAGCCCTATGACTGGTACACATTTTATTTGGACAGTGTTTTATATTTATTTAAATATTTGATGTTCTAATAAAGCTGAAGAAATAGCTTTAACATCGTCCATGTATTAGAGGTTATTAGACAGGTAAAGGTCATACCTCTTTGCACTGTGCCATGATTTTGAGATATATTAGGAGTGATACTCTAGCTTTCTTCCTTAAATCCTATGCATCTATTTTGCTATCTTTATTTCATGTAATTGCATCGTTCAGTAAGTTATTTTGAAAAGAAATGGTAAATAATTTAGAGCTTAGGTTATGCTATCGTTTTGTATAAGATTGGTTTATTTGCTTAGAAGGAATAGAATTTTAGAACTTGAAATTGAAAGGTCCAGAGAATCCTGAGGTAAGAGAAGAATTATAGAATATATTTTTGAATTTATTTCAGAAATGAAATATAAATTTTGGAATAGAGTATCTAAACAAGATATTTTCTTTAAAATGTTAATTATTTTTAAATGC
This sequence comes from Epiperipatus broadwayi, assembly GCA_028023455.1. Classification (NCBI taxonomy): domain Eukaryota; kingdom Metazoa; phylum Onychophora; class Udeonychophora; order Euonychophora; family Peripatidae; genus Epiperipatus; species Epiperipatus broadwayi. The sequence continues at coordinate 906,575 of JAQFVV010006368.1, forward strand.
TTTATTATTATTTTTAAGAGAAAAATAAGTATTGCATATTTTTAAAATACAATAGTACAAAGTAAATTATATAAACAATATGCATAGTATGTTTTTTGTTTAGTGAATAAAAGGAATATATTGATTGTTACACTTACATCATACTAAAGTAAGGCTAAATAAGAATATATTATGATTAGTAAATATCGTGTGATAAAACACTAAAATCTAGTACTGAATTTTGGATGAATATTTTATGTAACATCTTTGACTTTGCAAGATGAATTTTTTTTAATATTTTGAGAAATCCATATTCATTATAAAGTTAATTTTGTTTTCTGTAGAATGATTTCTATGAATGTTTTAAAATAAGCTAGTTTTAATAATATTAAGGATGAAATATTTTGCTAATAAAATAAGTAAATATATTTGCAATAAGTTAACCATAATGAGAAACCAAATTGTAACATTTTTAGTTTATCTTAAGTCTAAATAAAGATATAACTAAATTATTTTTTCATAACCTAGTAGATAAAAATGTAAGAATAAAATAAGGATATCCATTATAAATAATGTACATAAATTGTTTATTTTATTTGTTGTTGTTAATAAACTTTGTTAAAATTTGTTTTTCAAAATTTTTGTGTCTGGATTGTTTATTTCTCCACTTCACTGCATGAAATCATGATATATTCATAACAATTGAAACAAATATATAATTTTGCACAAAAAGATAAATAGAGAATTATATTTAAGAATTTAAATATTTTATTGGTATTCTTTTAATTAAATAATCATAATTTTATATTATTTTATTGGTTAAAATCAGTTATCACAATAGTATACTGAATTATATGCTTTCAGTTGTCACACATACTTTTGTTTGTCAGGTTATCATATGCGACCACGTATTAATTATATTATTACATGAAGATAAAAGATTGTATAAAATTATTTTATTATTTTATTATGGTAATAAAAATATAACGAAAAGAAAAGATATCCAGTAGTAGTTAAACAATGAAGAATATTATTATTATTATTTATTATTATTAGTTTCAGTGTAGTAGATTATGACATAAAATCCCTTCTCATATTTTACTACAGTATTTTTAAATTAACTTAGAATAAACTTTATAAACCTGAGATTATTTTATTTGAGCTAGATTATTACGAATAGAAGATTAAGATGTAATTATTAACTTAATCTTAGTGAGTAGAAGTTATTAAAGTCGTAAGAATACGATGAGTTTGTTATTTGAAAGAATAATAAGGGGGGATAGTGTTCTTATGCCATTGAGGTAATATCCTGTGGGATATTGGCTCAATGTAATCTATCTTGTCACCTGTATTTTCACTTCAAGTCTCATGAAAATATTAAATATTTATTTAATTTATTTTTATAAACTGAACCTTATTCGTATTTTAAATTTGAGCTAATGAAACATTTTAAATTTTAATGCTGAATATTTTATTTATTAATTATTAACTGAGCTAGAACCCGTTTTATTTTATATCATATACTATTCTGAAGTGAGGATGCACAAGACCAGGTTAGAATATATATATATATATTAAGTTATATAATATTTAAAAAAATTAATAACTCAATATACCAGGTTAGAATATATATATATATATTGAGTTATTAATTTTTTTTTAAATCTGAACATTTCTACCAACAATAGAGCAGTTTATATTCTTGTCTTTAGTACAAAATGATCATAAAGAGTGATAAAAAGGCTGAAAATGCAATTTAGATCTGAAGTTCCACAGTGCCATCACTGGTTAGAATTCTAAGTGATGGTCATCAAAGCAATTTAATACGTTTCACATGGTTAATGAATGTATGGGGAGGTAAACATTGTATGAATATCTACCACTAACAGTTTAGCAGAGCATGGTGATGTTAAGACATCAATATATATATATATATATATATATATATAGTTGTACATTTATGATGCATGAACTGATTGTTTCAATGAAGGAGTCAGCAAGCTTTTAACAGCAATCTAGCAATAGAATGAGTATAGCATACTACTGAACTGACAGCAAACTAAATAGCAGACTCATAATAGAAAAACTCAGAAAAACTCTGCAGTTTTGTCATCACAAATTTCCTCATAATGAAAAGCAATACAAATTTTGTGGCTTGTATATCTTTTCCATTCATTGTTTGAGAAGATCCATGATACTAATTAGTTTTTAAATTCTCATTTTTTTAAAGTTAATCCTCACTTTTTCTTAATTACAGCATTAATTAAAGTTATTATCTAATTAGTTGGAAATACTAATTTTTAATAAAACATAACTTCTCCTGATCACATAATTTACAAAATATTTCTATCTTTAATTAAATCTCTAATTTAATAATTATTTATACAATCAAATTCTTTTCACTAAATAACTTTACAATTACTTTTACATATTTGAAGTTACAATCTGTTTTTTTTTGTTGTTTTGATAATCCATTGCAAATTTCTTTTAGTTAAAAAACTAGATAAGTGTTCTTTTAAAAATAGCAGATTAAAATACTCCTACATTACATTAGGCTTTATTCAGCATTTATTAAAAAAAACTTATCTCTACTTTTAATTAATGTATAAAAAATATTAACTATATTAACTCCTCTGCTTGTATAATGGTACTGCATACATATTTAAAGTATTGTTAAAGTTTAAAATATTAAATAAAACAGTAATCAGTTATATAAATATCATTTTAAATTGGTTATATAGTTTGCATTATAAATGTCTTATTCTTCTCCTTCACTTTCTTTGCATATCTTCATATATATATATTTCTTATAACACTCTATTCAAATACACGTTAATGCAACAAATTTTCTTAAAAACTTCTTTATTTTCTTACGGTTTCGACTGTCCAGCAGTCTTCATCAGAGCTATATCTTCTTCACTGCCTTAATTAAACTGTAAGAAAATAAAGAAGTTTTTAAGAAAATTTTGTAAGAAAATAAAAAAGTTTTTAAGAAAATTTGTTGCATTAACATGTATATGAATAGAGTGTTATAAGCATTATAAATGTCATCTAATGTAGGTGCTTGAAATACTTATTGTAAATATCACTTCATCGTGAATGCCAGAATAATTCTGTTCTATTGTTCAAATTTAAATATTTGATCAAGTAATTATTAAATTGTCATCTTAAAATGGAAGCTATCATAAAAAGGCAAAATAATAATAATAAAAGTTAATAATTATTGAGAGATGTAAGAGTGAAAAAACAGCCCATTTTAAAATAAGTTTATTTGGTTAAACATATATATATATATATATATATATATATATATATATAGTAACTTTATATATATATATATATATATATATATAAAGTTACTGTTAACACTAACTGAAATAATCATACAAATATCTAAAGCATTATACAATTACAAATATCCAGTAACGCTATTATTGGGATATAGACTTTTAAACAGACGGCGTTACTGGATATTTATAATTGTATAATGGTTTATATATATATATATATTTATATATATATATATATTTTATAATGTTTTATATATATATATATATATATATATATATATATATATGACAGTTAAAAGATAAGATACATACTAAATAAATAGACATATAGTGTTAGATGGTATTGGAGATCGGATGAACACAGCAATTAAAGGAAAAAATAAATTAAACATATATATAATAGATTAGGTTAAAAAAACGATAGTAATATTATCATTTAAGAAATATAACAAACTTAAATAGGATAAATGATTACTAGAACAAAAGTGAAAATTGAAGTTCAAGATAAAGAATTGAAAACAGTTTTCAGCAACAAACAACAACAAAAAAAAACTGAAAAGTAGGACATCTTGAATAAATAAGAAAACAGTGACATCATATCTTGATGACTAAAATGTTTGAAGAACTTAAAAGTTAAAATAATAAGACAAATATACAACTTTAAAACATAAAAACTCAAAATAATGATAACTGTTAAAGAATTTCAATTACAAAATGAAATCTCCAAAGAACTTAAAAAACAGCATGAACAGATTAAAAATCACATTAGGTAAACCATTGAAGAGCTGAAAAATCAAAATAATGAAACAAACAAAAAATCAGAAAGTTCAGCTGAAATTCTTGAAAAATTATAACAGCAGATTAAATCCACATATAAAAAATTGAAGAAGAAATTATAAAGAAATAAGTGAAAATATAAAACAAGTAGAAAATCAAATTGAAATAAAAGAAATTTATAAAATTAAAATAATGCAAGAAGAAAAAAATTGATCTGTTACAAGAAATAGTAACAGATAATAACCTAGAAAATAAAAGTGTAGTAGAGAATATGGGAATAGAAATTAATCATTTAGCAAAGAAAATAGACAAAATAGAATTTAAAAATAGTTAGAATGAAATGTACTACAGAAATTGGCAAAATAGATGTTAATAATTATGTGTAGGAAAGCTTGAATACAAGCATGCAAATACTAAATCATATCTTTGATATAGTTAATAAATTTCTTAAAATAAGAATCTTTTCAGGACATGTAGATGAAGCTCCCACAGAACATATAAGTAGTTTGGAAAGATACTTCACCTTGAATCATATAAGTGAATAGGCTATGATCATGATCACAAGACATATGTGATGCACTGTGACTTTTTCTTATATGGAGTCAGGAATATCTCAGCAACTATTCCCAGAGAAACCTGTTAGCCTCTTCGACTTCTCTTTTCATTCCCCACCCTAAGTTTTCCCATATTCTTCTCTATCTTGCTCCTTCCCATTTTCACAACATAATCTTTATCAACTCCATGGTCTTTATATCTAAATCACCCTTGTCCTCCTACTCAAAAAAAAAACAATAATTTTTAATGAATACATGCAAGTGATACTAGCTAGCTACTTGAGAAAGAAATGTCAAGAGAAAATATAAGCCATAAAGTGTTGCAAGAAAAATGGTGATGTGATGAATCTTTCACTCCATTCTTCCGTAGGCATATAGCAAAATTATGTGCATTAACATTCATCCCACTATACAAAACAAAATTATTAGGATAGTGCAAATATTTTTTCTTATAACATTGAGCAGAGAGAAAGACAGCTGAGCATATGACCAATTTACTAAATACTTTTGATAGCACCAGACTTTCTTATGAAGCCAATGATCAGGAATTTAACCCCCAACCTAAAAAACCTACAACAAATGCCATAAAATTTTGAACACAGTGTGAACTCATGGAGTGTATTTCAAAAGAGACATTTTTCCAGTGGCCTGAGAAAACAAAAACCTTCAGGCAAACGGAAAGTGAATAGAATCTCACTCATGTGTGGAAATATGAAAGACCAAGGGGTGATTCACAATCCCCTAGCATGGGTAGTTACTATAAGAAATATCAGACCAAAGAATCACCTGATAAAAAGTAATTCATTAATCAGACAGACAATAATGACCTGGATTGTGTAATTAAAAAATGATTAAAAATAAAAAATAGTTTATAATGAATATGAGTAAAATTTTTATTAGTGTCTAAATAAACTTTTGGATGGAAAATAAATTCAAATAATGATAATTATAATGAGTATAAATCAGAATAACGACATCTAAAAATTTTATGAGTAACTAGCTCATAAGACTGTATTTTGAATACAAAAGAGTATGACAAAATAAATAAATAAATAAATAGAAAACATTAAAATTACATCTTTAAAATGAGAAATAAAAGAGTGAAAATATTAACAATACCAGTCATTTCAGTACATGTTGAGAGATGATGTGAAAAAATTATAAATCAAGGTATGTGTGAATTTATAAGTACATGTAAGCATTTCAATCATATTTTGTGTTTGATTAAGCTGTTTATTTGCAGAGACATTGATCTATGGATGGATCTACACATAAAAATCCCATTATAATGATGATGTACCAGTAGAGAAAAGTCCTGACATCATTGACAGAGTGTAGCTAAAAGGGAAATTCCCAGTGAGTTAAATAACGAAAAAATATGATAAGCCCAATTTTCAGTAGAGATAGTCCTACCATTTTGAAATTCCAAGCCCATGTTTTTGAATCATATTGCATAAAATTTGATGCATGCTGTAGTTATGGCATCTGCAAGAAATTAAATGTAGTTTATTCAACACTAAATTGATCTGTATGTGCTATGCAAAGGCCTTAAGATGGATATCTCTCTAAATACCTATTCATTGTAAACGTTGCTTTTCATGATATGTATATATCAGAAAAGTTTATATATATATATATATATATATATATATATATAGTTTAAAAATAAAACAAAGAATTAAAATTGGTGAATACCTAACTAAAGAAATTGATGCCATTTTATTTCTAAATTGAGAGGGGTGTAATATGATACACACATATATATTAAATGTTTATTCATATATATATATATATATATATATATAAACATTTAATATATATACACATATCTATTAAAGTTTTATATATATATATATATATATATATATATATAAAACTTTAATAGATAAAACTAAAGATATGCTCTTTTTAATAAATCAAAAGTCTGATTAAAGGCTGTTGTAATGTAGAAGTTTTTAGAGTTACTATTTTTAAAAAACACTAATCTAGTTTTTAACCTAAGAGAAATTTATTCTCTTATTCTTCTCTTTCACTTTCTTTGCATATCTTCATATATATATATATATATATATATATATATATATATATATATAAGTATATATATATATATATATATATATATATATATTACTTATAATGCTTCTTTCATACACACTTCAGTGCAAACAAATTTTCTTAAAAAAACTTCTTTATTTTCCTTACAGGTCACTTTAATTAAAGCAGAGAAGCATAAAGCTCTGACAAAGACTGCTGGACAGTTGAAACTGTAAGGAAGATAAAGAAGTTTTTTTAAGAAAATTTGTTTGCATTGAAGTGCATATGAAAAAGTATTATAAGCAATATATATATATGAACTAAGAGAATTTTCGAATGGGATTGTTAAATCAAAGAAACTAGATTGTAATTTCAAAAATATAAAAGTAACTATAAAGTTATAAAAACAATGAGGATTGCCAATTTCTCTATAAGCTTTATGATAAATGCTTAGACATAGCCACACTTAAAATATCTCTGTCAGGAACCCCTCCCCAAACCCCTGACAAAGCTTAAGAGATATGGTCACATGATCTATGACTCTTATTTTAACTATAAAGTTATTTAGTAAAAAGAATTTGATTGTACAAATAATATATTAAAACTAATTAAAGATATAATCAAATATATAAATATTCTGCAAATTATCTGATCAAGAGGAATTATGTTTTATTATAAATTAATATTTTCAACTGATTGGATAATAAGTTTAATCAATGTTGTAATTAAAAAAAGAGGATTAACTAAAAAAGGGAGAATTTGAAAAGTAATTAATAATGTATGTAGTTTCAGATAGTTATTGGCAAGTGTATAAAAGCTACAAAATTTATTTTGTTCTTTACTCTGATGATTTTTGTGGTGAATAATCTGCAGACTTATGTGAAATTTTTCTGTTAATAGTCTGTTATTTAGTTTGCTGTTAGTTCAGCAGAATGCTATACTTATTCTACTGCCAGATTGCTGTTCAAAGTTTGCTGACTCCTTTATTGAGAACAACCAGTTTATCCATCAGAAATGTGCATCAATATATGCAAATATCTTAACATCACCATGCACTGTTAAACTATCAGAGGGGTGTTTGTTCCATGTTCACCACCCGTTTTTTTTATTTGACCACCTGAAATGTAGTAAATATCTTTGGCCACTATTGCTAAGAAACATATCCATCATCAGAGAAGAGTATTGCCAAACAAGACACAAGATTATGTTGCCCCAGAAAGAAGGAGTGACCAGCTGCTAAAAGAATTCAAAAATGCCAGATATGTATTCAATCAGTGTTCAAGAGATATGGGGTTCTCTCCAGAAACAAAGGTATAATAAAATCTATGTAAATATAAAGAAATAAGATATATCTAATGTCTAGACAAATTTTATTATTTTTACAAACTTTAAAAACTAAAAGTAATTGAGTTTATCTCTATTTATAAAGTCTAATCTATAACAAAGAACTCTATAATTTAATTTACTTTTTATTTTGATTATTATGTTATGTTTTTTTGTAAATAAATATATGTTTTTAAGTTGTTAATTTGGCTTAATTATCTATCTTCATACCACACCATATAATATTAATTAAGATCAAATTGTGTCAATTACATACTTGTGTTTGCACTAGTCAAAGGAAATCTAGTACTTGAAGCATTTTAAAAATTTCTTTTGTTAATATGCAGTTCAGAATTTGCTGTGGGCACCTGGGGATTTATTCTCAATATAAATATATATCTCCAGAAAAGGTGTTTGCTTGATGCAGTTAGAGCAGGGGGTACAACCAACAGTCTTTAAAGGTGACTGCAGGTTCTATATGTATATATCATCTTGGTCTGACCACTGATATGGTTAATGTGTAAAAAATATCAACTACATTAACTCATCTGCTTGTATAATGGTACTGCAAATATATATAAAATATTGTTGTTAATGTTTAAAATATTAAATAAAACAGTAATCAGTTATATAAATATCAATTTAAATTGGTTATAGTGAGTTTTTATTATATATATATATATATATATATATATATATATATATATATATATATATATATATATATATATATATATATATATATATATATATATATATATATGTAAAATAATATTCATACAGAGTTTAAATATAAAAATTTTAATAATATTGAAATACTGAGGAGACTTTCAACATTTTGACATCATATTCATATTCAATCTGCTATTAACATTATTTTTTTGCTGATTGTATATAATTACTTTTTTGATTTCTTACATATTACCTAAGTCAATATGAAGCTGATAGGAGTGAAAACATTCAACATTATGTTGCTGACTTGATAAAACCAGGTTATTACAGAATGCACATACATAAATATATTAAGCTATACAGATTTTTAAAAGACCTAAGAGCATAAATAAAAAGTGTGAATTAAAGAAAATTAACAATATTTGGAAAAAGCTATTAAAGGATAAAATATTTTTTAAAACTTCTCAACCAATAGAATTTTAGAATGAGGAGAAAACAACAAAAAAAATAATGATTTTAAATCTCACTACACACATTCTTATGATTTGAGGAAAAAAGCTCTGATGAAAGTAATTGTTACTGTACTGAAATGTCAACTATTTTGCTATTATGTTTTTATTACATGAAAGCTCTTAAAAATAATACTATATATATATATATATATATCAGTTTGTGGTATAATGATCTTACATCACCCTGTCATTATTATGAAAAATTCTACAACAACCAAAAGTATCTGGGATTTAATAATTGTTAATTATGATAAATATAATCAGATTATATATCATGTGATCACCATTTTTTATGCTTGCTCAGTTCTTGCACCTATTGATTACTCTGGCTTGCACTGAGTGGCACTACTTTGTGGAGAGTTTTGCCTGTTTTAACAGAATATATATATATATATATGTAGATAAATTATAACTTTTTGGGATTTACCGTGTCTTATTTTCCATTGAGCACCGATATTTCGATGGAATAGCAACCGCCATTTTCAAGGTTAACTTTTTTGGTTTTTAAAAGTTAACCTTGAAAATGGCAGTTGCTATTCCATTGAAATATCGGTGCTCAATGGAAAATAAGACATGGTATATCCCAAAAAGTTATAATTTATCTACATCATATAACCGTGAAAACATTAAGTATAATATATATATATATATTTGTTGATATGTTTTGTAATCATTTGAATTTGAGTAGTTTTGGTTCTTTTTGTAAGAAAATAACTGATTGCAATAAACATTTTCTTTTAATTTTTTTGTATTTTGCTCATTTTCTTTAATTTTCAAATTGCAGCAATTGAATTAATGACCTTTAGGTTTATATATATATATTCTAACTAACGAAAAATTTAAAAGAGAAATGAAGATTTCTTAAATATATAAATTAACGACAGATGCACTTCTTAAGTATCAATTAAATATGCAATGCATCAATTATATATTCTGGTATACTAAGTATAGATTAAACAATTTCTAAGTATAGATTTAATCTAATCATTTCTCCAATATAATGCACAGACTAATATATTTCATACGTAAAAATTAAATATAACCTCCTTCGTGCGACCGCGTTACAGGCCAATTGTAACTATATAAAAACAATTCAAACAAATAAAAAGTTATTCTTTATTTTGTTAACTTTATATAAACTTATTAAAGTAACATGAAACGCATTTTGCAATCTCTCAATCGGTCATCCCCAATGAATTTCAAACATAACTAAACGATTGGGAGAGCTTCCAAATATCATATATATTATTGGATAGTTTAAGCTAATTATAACTTTATTATAACCAATGAGAATTTTATTCAAATGATCGCACATCCACGTTATGGATTAATTATATTATATTCAAACTATATGGCATTTACACATTTGCAGATAAATTGCATGCCAATTACAACATTTTAAGAATGGATCGATGGATACTTCATCATTCCCAGCTGACACTATTTCTGAGGCCTACTGAGATGATGATGATGATGATACAGAACATTTATAAGCTTATTTGCCAGGGCGCCAAATTGCAGCTCCAATAAAATATAGAGGTGAAATCTCAATACAATACTCTTAGTAATAATATTTCATGAATGGGTTAATACATAATTAATTTAGAGAACACTGAGAACGCATTAAAATTGACAATATTAATATCTTTAAGAATTCCAGGCTATTCTCAGCATAATCCCATTCACTATGATTAAAGCTACAATTAAATTTTATTCTAATTATAAAGTTCTATATTCATCTCCACCTTCCTGATCCATCCCTTCATCAATTTCACGTCCATATGTCTATTACACTATTATTTATCTTATCATCAAATTTTACATCTTGCTAGCTCATCTCCTCTCATTCTAATCTCTTCTCAGGGTTTTTCGAACAATTAGGTGTGGAAATCGAATAAGCTGCGATAGGTTATTGGTGATAAACATTCCTCTCTTGATCGCCTCCAAGGTGATCTCAGTTGTCTTTAATGCAATCTAATATCAATTTACATTAAAGCTGGAATATTTAAGCTTATTAAATCTTTATAAACACATCATAAAACATAGTCGCAATTATAACAACATTATATAAAATAAAATGCATCTAGAGAGGTTTGAATACAACGGATGGGGAAAGGATTTTATGCCCACCCTCTGCACTCGCTATCACTCAATACTATCTCTATTCTCGATTTATATTTAAACAATATTAAATTATTTGGTAATTTTATGCATTTAAAATTAACCTTTTAAATAATTTTACTAAATATTAATTACGTACATGATAATTCAAATATTACTAATATGATATTGATGTATGATTGGATTGGAAATATCTAGATAATAATAACCCACAAAAACATGGAGACACACGCAAATTTTTATTTAAAACAAATAACAAATTTTATTTGACAAACTATAATTCAATCAATACAAAAAAAAAAAAAACATATACATTACATTATATCTACACTTTCTTTTTACCTTAAATATAGTAAATACCAATTTCTTCCCGTTTTCAATGCTTTCCCTTTTTACTACAGATATATTTTAGAAAATACGTAATCGATTTTTTTTTTCTAATTAAATTTGATAATTTTGTTTAATAAATCTAAAGGTAATATTCCCTTGCAAATTTCTTGATCTTATCCGATCATCCTGATTAAATATTCTTTGGCCCTAATCTTTACAACAGAGATATCTTAATAATAGTAAGACTAAGTTATTGCAAATAAATTGGCATTAAGATCAAACATCATCCTAGTGCACTCTCTATGTTCATGTTCTTATAACATAATAATATTTTAACAATACTACCTTTCCAGCGAAGTTCTCAGCTGGCCATGTAAATATTTATTAAATACATTTATATACGCATTGCTTATGCCCAATCATTCGTACGTTTTATTTAACCCTTAACAGTTATTAACCTAATTATTTCTGGCTCGTATGCTAAATCCAATCTATAAAAACAATATTCAAATACACCAATTGCACATACATTATCTGCATTCATTCAGACATTAAGTTGAGTTTGCGACCTGGTATCCAATACTTATAATAATGCTCATCATGGCTATCCTCTCATACACACGTAAGGAATATCAAATATTAATATGAGGCAGGCAGTGACCCGAATAAGAGAGAACCTTTTCACTAAGGTTAAGATATGCTAGGATTTTTTTTTATCGCTAGTCATATAAAAAACATAGGTATGCCAAATACCTCTGGCCATCAAAACAAGAAACCTTCTTACGGTGTAGAGCATACTTAAGTGGGAAAACTCTTCCACTGGGTTCAAATACTTTCTGAATATAGCATATATCTCAGTGAGTTAAACTTCACTGAATTTGTGGAGATCTTTGTCTATCCACACACACACACAGGTCGAAACATCAAATTATACAAGTAAAACTTTCACAACTTTAATATTCTTGCAAATTAGTGTACTGGAACATGAGCCCATAAATTTTCCAAGCATAAATCAGCTTGTTTCTGGCCTTAAATCTATGATAACAATAATAATAATAAGCAATAAGAAATGCGCACAAAATTCTCAAAACTATTTCCAGGCACTTTTATAAAAACAATAAAAATGATGATGATACTCAATAAACAAGCAATTCATTTATAAATCTAATCATTCGATAATAACTTCTGATGCTAATAACCCTATCTCTTAATTGTTTCCCCTTTTTTTTTTAAATTGAGGGGAAAAAAAAAACATTGTTTGTAAAGCATTTTAAATAAGGCATATCAGTTCTACCCCAAATAACCACAATAGCGAAAGCATTTAAATAAACATATATAAAATCATATGAAAACAATTTCTACCCCCAAAATAATGCAATAGTGATTACATGAATTAATATTTTTTCCTTCTTTTTTTTAAAAAAAAAAAAATGCTATACGTGATATACACTATAAAGAAAGAAATTCGTTTTTTTTTTTTCTATATATATTAAATGTCCTACACACATAAAAAGCGATCATAATAATAATAATAATAAAAATTATACTTATACAAGTCTTTTAGCAGGTGTTCTTCCAGGTTCCTGATTTCTCCTTTTTTCCTTTTTTTCTTGACCGGTTTATGAGAGCATATAAAGTCCTTGTTGTAAAAAGTTCTTTTGATAGAGTTCGATTCCTTTTCTCTCATATATACAGTTTCTATTTTGCTGAATGAGTTCCTCATTTCCATATCTAAGTAGATTACCTTTAAACTTTGTAATTTTCTGCAAGTTTCAGTTAAACAGCCTTCATTTAACTTTTTCACAATATCAGTCTGTTTTTGATTGTCCTTTTCCAATTTTACTTTCATTCTGTAGATTTAAATTGACTTATATATGCATTAAAACTTTTGAGTCTTAAATTTTACTATTTGCATATATATAAACGATATCAAACTCAAGTTTTAACTTCTGCGGTTTAAATTTTTATTACATCTGTTGAATAGCCAACTTCTGGAAGGTTCCAAGTGTGTGCCCCCTTAAAATTTACTCACTATACATTGTTATATTTAGTCGAATTATTCTGAAGAGACAAAGTATAATAAATATGATTTTCAATTTTATAACACAGTTTTCTTTTAGTCAATCAAGGAAAACTGCTACAGATAAGTTTTAAAAATACAAGCAAGTTCCCTTTTTTTTTCTTTTAACACAGCTTTTATAGAGACGTCCTTTATCTCTATAATTAATTGACATTTCCACCCCCTCTCAATTAAATCTAACCTGTTGCCCCTTCAGAAAAACCAGGCATAAATTTCAAGTCAAATAGACAGATTAATTTTACAATCTAACATTTAATTGCCAATTAATTTTTTACACTTTGACAGACCAGAATTGACCATTCACCGTTAATGGCCTAAATTAATGGTCCCTTTAAATTCCTTAGTAGGATCTGTGTATTTTAAGGAATGATAATTAACTGAGTAAGATAATACACACTAAAATAATCTTACTTTTCCCTTTAATAGTGAAACACAATATATTGCAGCTGTTTCAAACTCAGACTTGACATTAAATTTGACTGCTAATATTAAACTTATTTAAAAGATTTTAATTTCTTATTTAAAATTGCTTTACATCATGTAAGAAATGATTATTAATTTTACATTGTACCATCAAGATCTACAATTAAATTATATATACACACACATCGCAGGTATATACTTTTCTTTAAATTTAGATTTTTAATGCCTTAATCTTTATTTATTACAACTATTCTACCTATATTATTATTATTTATTTACTTCCATAAATTATTTATTTCTAACCTAGCATAAAATAATGACTATTCATCATCACTATCCTAATGTAGTTTTCAATAGTCACACATCTTCCTCTTCTCAGTTAACCTATCAACAAATATATAAATCCTGCTTTTCTAATATTTTTTTAATATCAATTTAACCCATAAATTAAAATAAAACAATCCTCTGGTTATAAACACATTAACAATAAATTTTTAGATTGCTCACTAGTCAAACATATGCAATCCCTTATAAATATGGGTTCAAACTCTGTCTTGGCTTAAATTTTCTTATTACACAGAAAAAAAAATACATATATTATGAGGAAAATTTGGATAGAACCTTCTCTTTCATAGCTAACTTAAAAAAATGGAGCCTTGGACAAATCCAAGGGCTACAATATATATATATATATATATATATATATATATATATATATATATATATATATATATATATATATATATATATATATATATATATTACATGGCTTGTTCTATAGCTAAACCAACTAAACATTAAACCAGTATTTCTCAACTGGGATTCTGTAATATTCTGCTGTGAGATATAGAAATAAATAAATAATATTGGCATACTTTTTGACATTAGTACAAGTACATTTGATATAACTGAATTTATATTTCTAGCATTCCAAGAATGCAACAAAATGCATTTCTTTTTATGATCAGGTGCAAATATGTGTAGAAAAGATAGCATACTGATTGCAATTGATAAAGGCATGCTTGGCAATAATGCTATTGGTTCCTAGAATGAATTGTTCCTACAATAAAATCACCAAATATTGTGGCACTATTTGAGAATATTTCTTTTCTAGGCTGTAATACTGAGTTGTCTATTGCACCTCAATCCTTTCTAAAAACTGCACTATGTACATGTCCAGGTGGATATGATTTCACTAGACATATTTTAATGCTACAAGGAATATGTGCATGACCAGTTTCCATTGACAGTGGCTGGATTTGTAACAAGATTATTTTTCTGTGTTATTTTGTAAGAAAGTATATTAGTTTTCCTTTTTATTTTATATCTGAGCAAAGCACTTTTATAAATAAATACTTTAAAGTTAAAATTATACTTTTGTGTTAATTTAATCAATTTAAATTAAATTCCAGGTCATATCGTTAATTAATCAGTAAACAGAAACTTAATAACAAAAAACTATTATGTCTCTTGTGTTACTAATAAATAGTCAATAAATCATTTTAAAAAAATATAATTTTATTTCAACGGTAACATGAGAAATAAAATGAAATGCTCAAGAGTACCATGATGTCAAAATATTAGGAAGCACTGCATTTATCAATGGCATTTAGCCATTTTTAGCTGTGGGGCAAAATTTATAATCTCTCATCACCTGGAAAATAGAAAACCTTGTATTTATTTTTTTTCATGACTTTTTAAGGGTGTTGTGTTATTCTTCATCAAAAATATACGATTTGATGTAGCAACACTAAATATGTAGTTAAGTGAAGCAATATTAAACCATCACGTCATCTGGAGTATTTTTTTAAAAGTGATAACACATTGGCGATGATTGAAACACTTCTTGTCAATGTATTTGCATTTATAACTTTAGAATATTATTTAATTAAAATTATAAATATATATTTGTAAATTATAATAATATTATATAAGTTTTTCATATTTTATTCATATGTTTGCAAAAGGAATTAACTTTACCCAGAACTAAAAAATCCCTGGTTTCAAAATTTCTATATTTTATTAGGAAATAGAATTTAAAGCTGAGACAAATACACATATGCACCTAGAAGCGCTATTTTACTCATAATTATCAGCTAATATTATATTATGAAACTTTAAAACCTTAAGATTATCAGACTTAGTTTTATTTTAAATTTCAAAATATTTAACTGACAAATATAAAGAGTAAAGATGATTGTTAAATGTATAAGTGCATTAATTCCAGCTTTGAATTTAAATTATCATTCATGAAAAAAAAATCAAAATATGTCTGCATATTTTGTTCAAGTTTAATGTTAATGGTCCTACATTATAATAAAGATAACTATTTTTGAATATTGTAATAGTCATAATACTATTTAATTTTTTTCATTATTCATTTTATACTGATAATATTTTTTTATTTTATTTTAAATATGTTTACTGAATAATATAATATGAATAAAAGTGGAAAAAGTGGACAAAAATATAAAAAACTAGATGGGGATACACACATACATATATAACCAGAAAAAAAGAGAAAATGTACTTTTAAAAAATTAATTAAGTCTATTAATTTATTGAATAGACTACCAATAGAAAAAGGGCAATCCTATATTATATAAATATATTTCAAATGTCAAATGATTTCCAATAAAATAACTGTTTTCCAAATAATCAAAAAGAATTTAAATCCATTGTTTTTGTTTTGTTTTTAATATTGACTATAGTGGATTTTATAACTGTGGTATTCAAAGAGCAATGCGTAACAAAATTTTTGGTATTCCCTTTTTTCCTCCATAAAAGTACTTTTCATTTTTTATTTTAAAATTTGTATTTTGAAATGTATTTCTCGATTAGTTTTGTCTTTCTTCCTTTTCTTATACTTATTATTGTTGTTAAAATCCATTCAACTAATAGTTTTTAATATATTTAATATAAAATCTTCATTATTTTATCTATTTTAAACTTAAAATTAATAATTTTATAATTATATGTTGGACTTTTATCATTATTTAATATTAGTTATTGAATGTTTTTTGAAAAATTTAAACTTTATTTAAACTTTTGAAATTATAGAGGATTTGAACACAGACATTCAAACTCCTATTAACTATCCACTCTATCTATCTCATACAATCGGTACACATGATCACACACATGGGAAAAAGCTAAATGATATCCGATATATATATATATATATATATATATATATATATATATATATATATATATATATATATATATATTATACTGAACCAGAACTCATCAGTTGGTCCAGATCCTCATCTTCCACATATATTTATATATAATCAGTGCTTGGTTCCTATTAAAATAGCAAATCTCAAACTTTAATGGACAGTTTTCATTCAGCTGTTAATCATTGCACAGAGATTAATTTATTCTCCTTTATTCTTCAGAGTTTACTGGGTGATCATTAACATAACTAACATAGGAATTGAATCCAGAATTTTCAGATTTATAAGATGATGTTCTACTCATTCTATAATCATAAATCTAAAGATTCCAAGTTCAATTTCTATGCTATAGTACTCTTTTTAACGCTAGCAACACTTAAACATCCCAATTTGTCATCAGGCAGAAGATTTAATATATATATATATATGATAAACAAAAATGCAAGTTAAAAAACTTGCTAACGCTTGTATTTATGTCCACAGATGGCGTTCTACCAAAAACGCCAATCAAGCGTATGTTTTGTTTACATAAACGTCAGAGTAGTTAGTATTCACTATCTCTAACTATAATTCCACTTTCAGATCATGATTTCAAGCTATTTGCTATCATCAGTGAAAGACAGGAATAAGGAAACTAGATCTAAATACAAACTCTGAGCGTTTATGAAACAATTTCTATTCAGCTTGCAAGCTGAATTTTTGACATAATGTCTTCAAACTCAGCATAGCAAACCAGATAGTATATTGTTGATCTCAGCACACACCACATAGTAGCCTCTGCAATCTATCATTGCAAGAGACTCAAAGTACATTTATGATAAACAAATGCAGTAAAAACTTGCTAACACTTGCATTTATGTCCACAGATCGTTCTACCAAAACGCCAATCCTGTGTTTTGTTTAATAAACATCAGAGTAGTTAGTATTCACTATCTCTAACTATAATTCCACTTTCACTGATGATAGCAAATAGCTTGAAATCATGATCTGAAAGTGGAATTATAGTTAGAGATAGTGAATACTAACTACTCTGACCTTTATGTAAACAAAACATACGCTTGATTGGCGTTTTTGGTAGAACGCCATCTGTGGACATAAATACAAGCGTTAGCAAGTTTTTTAACTTGCATTTTTGTTTATCATAAATGTACCTTTGAGGTCTTTCTTGCAATGATATAGATTGCAGAGGCTTCTACTATGTGGTGATGCTGAACTGAGATCAGACCCATATAGCTATCTGGTTTGCTATGCTGAGTTTGAAGACATTATGTGTCTAAAAAATTCACGCTTGCAAGCTGAATAGAAATTGTTTCATAAACGCTCAGAGTTTGTATTTAGATCTAGTTTCTTTATTCCTGTCTTTCACTGACGATAGCAAATAGCTTGAAATCATGATCTGAAAGTGGAATTATAGTTAGAGATAGTGAATACTAACTACTCTGACGTTTATGTAAACAAAACATACGCTTGATTTGCGTTTTTGGTAGAATGCCATCTGTGGATATATATATGAAGATAAATTTTTTAAGTGTTTTAGTGAGATTAAACTTTTCTTTCATTAATTGGAGTTAGGTTTAAAGCAGTTTCTCATTAATAAACATTACCAGCAAAAGTTTTATACTTATTTATTAAATTATCTTTTTTTTAATATTACATATAAACATAGACAAGATTCTAAAAAGCAGAGATATAATTTTATAGAGAAAATTAGAAGTATTAGAACAATCCTTATTTATTAGTATACTATAGGCTGCAAAACATGGCTGATTACAAAATCTTTAATGAGAAGAATCTTGACATTTGGAGAAATATGCCATAGAAAATTACTGATTATTGAATGGATGCATTTTTTTACGAATTATAAAAAAAATCAATTCTAAAAAGGAGCAACAAGATAAACACGTCTGGAGAGAGTTGATAAAAAGGCGATGATGATAAATCCACTACCTGTATAATAAAATCAAGATAAGTTACTTTTCATTTAGTAAGAATATAAGAATGGTCTTTATTATATATCTATGCAAATATGTATATAGTAGGCACATAATTTATAATCTAATTACCTATACTAATTACGAATTTTTCAAAATTGTCCGAAAACATACTTTTTTTTCGAAATTTAATATTTAATTAAAATCAAAGTTAATTATTTAATTAAAGAAATGGCGGAAATAGCATTCTGCAGCAACATGATTAAATTATTAACGAAAACAATTAGTATTTTTTTTTTAAAAAAAAAAAAAAATTACCTTAATAATTTAAATCACTTTCGAATTAAAAAATTATTTGCAAAACTTAAATTATTTTTGTCATTAAAAAAGCATCATTAATTATAACGCCATATTTAATCTTATACGAAATAATTTACCATTTGAGAAAAAAGAAAATTGTCTGCCACGAGTTACTCAACCTTTTTTTATTTAATTGAAAAGTAAGATTTGAAATACCAAGCACTCTTAAACTTGGAGCCTAATTGTAAACATAGAGGATTTGAACTCAGACTTTCAAGCCACTTCACTATCTACACTATCTCATACTACTGATACACATGACCACACACATATAGAAAAGATGTTAATGAATCGCCAGTCATCAAATGTTAAGATAACAGAATTGTGGGAAATCTGAATTGAACTATGGGTATTGTTTAAGGTTGTCTCGTTTTCATTATTCAATGTTATATAGTTGATAAAGACTACAAAGTGTATAGTCGAAAGTACTTCTAAAAGAATATAATTTATAAAAATTGTACTGTATTTTGATATATATATATATATTGATTTGTATATTACATATATTGTGAAACGAATACAGATATCCAACTTTATATATATATATATATAATAGTCTTCCTAGAAGACTAATTAAAACATTGTTTGAATTCTTAGAAGTATTGCAAAGCTATTTGCCTATAAGAATTATTTTTATCATAGATATTTGTAATTCACTAGTTTACAAACAAAAATTAAATTATGACTATCACATTTTCAAAATAGTTAAATCTTTTGATGCCAAAAAATAGAGTAGATAATGGTTTACAGGTGTTAAAACCATTCTCTTATCTATTATTAAATATCGAATGTCTAGAAAATTTTAAATTTTATTTAAACTTATTACTTCTAACTGTAGATTTTTTTAAAATGAAAGTATAGTGCATCAATTAGAAAAAAAAATCTATCTTAATATTAAAAGAAGATTATCATCTTTGTAAAACTAGACAATGAAAAGACAATTGATTTGAAAAATTAATTATACCCAACACAGCCAAACTGTGGCTTGTGAGCTAGATGCAGTACTCTAGATAGTTCAAAGTTGGCTCCACAAAACTTTTAAAATGAAATTATGATATAATTTTATTATCATAATGTATTTACATTTTATTTTGAAACTATACATGCTTTATGTTTTTGTAGAGGCATTTTTATAATGATTATTTATGACATTAACTTCAATGTTTTTATTGTTACTGTATTCTGGAAATATAACACATTGTTCAAACTTATCAAAAAATTATGAGTCAAATATTTGCTTCTGCTGAATACTTCACAACATTAATTGTGTTTCTTGAATATATCTCATTTTATCATATGATTGTTATTGAAATAAAGTTTGGCCACCCCAGCATTATACAATAATGGTAAAAATATTGGAAGCACACAAATCAGAAAGACTTATTACCTAGTTGCCTAATTCTTACAAAAAAAAGTTGTGTCTACATTTTGTAACATCTCAGGCATTTTTGGTCACATATTCTTCATTTTGTGCTTATTTTATAGTAAATTCATAGCTTAATTCATATTTCAAATTTTAATTCCAAACAAATCTGCATTTGGTAGTGTTTTTGCAACAAAATCAATTTTTCTTTGACATCTATTATCATATTGCCCAGACTCTTTTACCTTATAAGGTACCACAAAGCACTGACTGTCAACTTCAATCATTGTTTACCAACCATTTTTAACTGTCAAAGTCATAAAGCAAACTAAAATGTTTTATGTTTTTGTAATAGATTTTGAATGTAAATAAATATATTACCCATAATTTTCTACAGCAGTAATACAATAATTTACATAAATATCAAAGTTGATTTGAAAATTTTTAAATTTTACAAAAAAAATAATCAAGGCAAGTCTTCAAAGAGAAAGTGAATAATGCTTGTCTGTCATTTGCAGATCAATGATATTCAATCACAACTAGTGAAACACAATTGTTTTTCATAAATGTTTAGGTGTATTATGATTATTTTCACACTATATTGACTAATAATGTAGCTACATCTAAATTCTTATTGAAAATATTTAATTTTGTATGAAAAAAAGACAACAAAAGTGAATAATCAGCATTCCTAATTTCTAAGACATGAAAAATCATTGGAGACTTCAAGTTACAATTATATGAAACATAATTCTTTTGTTTTACTGTGGGCTATTTTTCTTATGTTTTTTTTATATTTTTCTTCAATTATTAATGTTATTTTAAATTTTTCATTACATTTAAGCAATTTGAATGTAAAATAATTTAATTTTTAGAAGCTAAATTAAATCAATTCTGCTTATTATACAATAATATATTTGTGAATAGAAATGGGCTAGAAGTGTGTTTGATGAATAAAATCACTCGAATTTTTACTCAATCAGATCACTAAAAAAAAAAACAATAATTTTTTTTAAAACAATAAAATATTAATTAGATTATTTAATTAAATATAAGTTTAAAATAATACAGATAATGATAATAAAGAAAAGAAAGAAAATTTTTTATAAATATAAAAATACATTTAAACGGATTAAAGGACATTCTACAATTACAATACATTTTCAAATGAAGGTATAATGGAGAAATTTATATATGATTTTTAAAATGAAAGAATAGTAAAATTTTAGAATTTGTAGAGAAAAAAAGTCTACAGAATTAATTCATTTTAGAAAAAAATATCTAAAGAGGAAATTGACAGAAATGCATTAAGAAAAAGCCAATGAAAAATTGTATTACATTTTGAGTAATAGAAAAGTTAGCATTTTAAAACTAAAATGTGCTTAATGAATTTAAGATAATATATTATTATATAATTAGCCAGATTTAGTACATATGGTAGCCAAGCAAATAGTATGATCACAATATCCTCAATAAAGAACCTTAAAAATGTACAAACATTGAGAAAGAAAATAGTTCTTTGTGATTAACAAATTAATTACCACCAAAAAAAGGATTAAAATAAACAAAGCAAATAATCATAACTCTATATAATTAACAATTACTTAGAACTAAAAAAAAAATTAAATTAACAAAGCAAATAAACAATCAAGTAAATGGGGAATAAGATTGGTTGTTTGTGGTATATGTGTCCTAGAAAGAGAGAGAGAAAATATATTTCCACAAGAGGGTTTTGCTAGAAGCTATACACAGTTGTAGTAAGAACTATAAAAATTGATCAAATAATAGTGATGCTAATTATTAAAGAACTGAGTTAATCTATAATGGATATATAAATGTCATAATAAATAGTACAGAAGAACTTGTATTCCTTCAATATACTATTTTTTTTAAAGTTGATATAACCAATTTTCATCTCTTAAATGCAGAAATAATAAATTAAAGATTTATAAATGAAGTGATATTTTTAAAGTATTATTATTTATTAATATTAATAAAACACAAAGATAGATAGATTTATTTATAGAGGATAGTAACAAGATGGATTACAAATATTACATTTACAGTAGAAATAAATAGGCTGGAATATTTAGATATAGAATTAATTAAGTCACATAAAGAAGTAAAGAGTAGAATTGAAACAACAATTTATAAAAAAAAATAGATAATATAACTAATTGGTATTCAAATGCAAATATAAAATAAACACAACACAATCTCAAATTCATAAAGCAGTAAATTATTGTTCAAGTAAAGAAGATAATAATAAACAAATAAAATTAGTAATAAAAAGAATTTATAAATACTGAATACATAATCATATTTATAAATAATAATATTAAGTTAATAGATAGTAAGTCAGCTGCTATAGAAGATAATAAAAAATAAATAAATAATAATATTGATAAAATTAATTATATAGGTATAACCACATGAAACAACTATATAGTTAAAATTTTAAATAAAATTATAAATAAAATTAATAAAAAAATTTGATAATACAATAAAATTTAAAATAATTACTAAAAAATATATAATTAATAAATTAGAAATATATATATATATTAAAGTAAAAATTCAAATAAGAAAATAAATGGAATATATGAAATTAATTGTAAACAATAAAGAATTAATAATATAAAAAGAAATTATGTTGGTGAAACAAAACATTCAATATATAGAAGACTATTATAACATAAATATAATAGAAATTTACCAATATATTTACTTACATTAGAAATTAGGACATAAATTTGAGAAAGATTGTATAAAAATTATACAATTTACAAATAATAGAAAAAACAAAAATATAAAAAGGCTATTTATATTAATAATATTAAGCCAGTATTAAATAGAGTTTTGGGGTTAAAAAAGATATTGTCATAACTACAAAAAATGATATATTAAAAAGATGTTAAAATAAAGATAAAAATAAAAATGAATTTAATTTATAAAAATATATAAAGAGGAAGCCACTAGAAATTATTGGAAAGTTCAAAATTTAAATAGTTAACAATTTAATTGGTTTAGGAGTAAAAAGGTAAGTATAAGATATAATAAAAAATAAATTATAAAATAAATTAAAAATAATTGAAAACAAAAATAAAAAAGAAATAAAGTTATAAATATAAATTCAAAATAAATATTAAGTATTTATATTAATAAAATAGGAAATATAAAAAATTGAATATATTAATTAAAAAAAAATTAAAATTAGACTGAAAAGTGAATATATTAATGAAAATAATAAATAAAATATAGAATCATAGAATATATTATAATTGATTATAGAAAGTATTAATTAATTATGTAAATAATAAAAATGTAATTTTTTAAACAAATTAAAAATATATTTGAGTATATATATATGGAGAAGCTGCAATTCAATGTATTTAAATTTATTGAATTTAATGTTGATTAAAAATATAATGGTATTGAAATGTATTAACACATGCACGAACTTCGCAGTATCAAAATTATTAAATTTACAAGTGACAGTCATGAACCTAACATTTTGAAATTTATTAAATTTACCATTGGAAGTTGAGAATTGTGAATAACTATCAGTTCATTTGATATTTTTTTTAAAAATCAATTCACTTTGACCACCTTATTTCATTATTATTTATAATAACTGATAAGTATTAATAAAAACTGATTAATGGCTTCAACCATAACATATATAGGTGAAAAAAGATAATTTATAATATGAAATATATGTAAAAATTATGTGTTTCTGTATAAATATTCATGTATTTGTATTTATGTTTATTATAGATCTGAAGAAGATTTATGGGGCAATCAAAACTGTTATAATATAATTGATATAATAACTGTATAAAAAATTGTAAAAAGTAATAAAGGAAAGTGATAATCATAATATTGTTTATGTTTTATCACTTGTTATTTATGAGTCTGATATTTTTGACACTTAACAGTAGGGCAATACAGAGATTTTAGACCACTCAACAAAGAATATACATATTTGTATTATGAAGAATTCAAAAACAAAATACATGTGTAAAAGAGCAAACAGACATAACTGATAACATTGAAAGAATTAAAAGACTGAAATGGAATTTGGCTGGACATACTTCTAGAATACATAATAAATATACAGTTAAAATTTTCAATTTGATTCCAAACAATTATAAAGATCTAGGAATAATCTACATGTGAGATGGTTAAATGAAATAAGGAAATTTATTGATGTGGTGTGAGAAATAGAGTTAGGAATTAGAGTAACTTCATTAAATGTGAAGAGACATTTATTTTGCAATATATTAATAATAGTTAAAAATTACGATAATAATGTTGATCAGATATAGAGATATATGAAGTAATCTTCACTATTCTTCTTTGACTGTTGCTAATGATTACGTTTAAAAACCTATATAGATAGATGCATTGATGGACATTAGGTCAAAAATGACAGTTCCATTAAAGACATTAAAATTCCAAACAGTACCAATATTCCTATCTTCTATATATAAAATATTAATATATGCATGTCATATGTGTGAGTGTGGAGAATTTGTTTATGAAATTGGATAAAGTATCCAGACAGGGGATATTGAACCTCATCAGTGTTTGTTTGCCTTTGATTATCATCATTATATATTTCTTGAAATATGTAAGAGTGTATTATTTTTTTTGGTGTAAAATTAATTTTGCTATTAGACTGATGTGCAATGACAAACTATTATCAATAGAGCTTAAATGTTATAGCATGTTCACAGCAATTTATTGCCAAAATATTCAATCTTCTTCAGAAATCTTAACAAGTATAAACACCAAGATCTTAATACAATTTATTTTAACATCCCAATATTCAGAGCCGTATTATAGATTTTAATGAATATAGGTTATTATTACAAGACACACATATATATATATATATATATTGTAACGGAATAGCGTTACATAGGGTTTGAACCTAGGAAAGTTAAATATATATTAACGACGAAATATATGACAGGTACAAAACTTTTTTAAAAAAAAGGCGATCTTGTTTTAAGAATAAACGAGAAACAGCCGTGTCTAAAGCAGATCGCAGCTATACATGAGTACCTGTCAGATTTATTGAAATAAAATTAAAAGAGTTTTTATTTTTTGAGGAATTAATTTATTATAATCATTATTTGTCAAGTTTGCTTTTTTTGTCATTTCGTTTTAAAAGAAACAGGAATGTTCGAGAACAAATTAGAAAATTTATTAAATCATTTTGAACAAAAAGGGAAGGAAAAAAATAAGTAAATTAATTAATCTGTAATAGGTAAAAAAATTCCAAGTGATCTAAGATATTTTGAATGGGGGCAATTAGTAGAGTCAAATTTAGAGAAGTTGAAACAATAAGCAGGATGTATGTTGGTAAAGTCTAGATAACAATCCAAATTTAGAAGCAGAGGTGATAAAAAGTGTACACTGCTATTGTACTACTTAGACTTCTGACTCGCTAAAACAATATGTAAGAAAAATGGAAAAACTAAATTAAATTCCCACGTGGTGCAAATGTCACAGAAACTATTAAATAAAGAAGATCCTTGATTAGCAAATAAGAACTAATGACTTATGAGTGCATGATAGAGATTGGAGGAAAAATTCAAGGTGTCACGGCGGGAAAGAGGAGAGAAGAAAAAGGCAAGACGGAACCGAAAAAGGACACTAAATTGAAAGTTGTTGAAGGCGAAATCAAGTTGAATTGTAGCGGAAAGTATTATTAATTTTTTTTTGCGGAGCTTCCGATTAAGTACTTGGACTTCCTAACCTACACTTGTGTAATATCGTAGCCGAAATGCGTTGCTGAATCCAAAATTCGCGGCTTGGCCGCCGAACCTTCACACCTGGCACTGCTGATCGTCCTAGCATGCTCTCAACCTCAGAGAAAATGAACTCAAGGACCACACACACCCTGGAAGCCTCACCCAGAACCGACATGCAGAATTAATAAAATATCGCTCAGGATCCCATTACAGTCTTCTCGTCCCACAGGTAGTTATTTTTAACATTTGCTTACACATTCATGCACCAGATAAATACTTTAAAGTGGAGAACGATTTACAAACATTAAGTATAAAATGATTAAATTGCTCATGACCAACCGAACCACTAAAGAACTCAACCAGTATAATATGTACAATTAATACTCAGCAAAGATCTATGTAAGTTAATATTCGCTTCCGTAATTGTGTTATCTAGACTTACTAAATTATATATCTGCATAATAATTTTTTACCCAGTTTACAAATAAATCATTCACTTAATTAATGTTTCGTTATTGATCGCTTGGAATTTCAAATTTATTTAACCAATGTTGAATGAGTGCGGGAGTGATCTATTTTATATAATTTGAATGGGTGCATTTAATATGTTAGTTAAGCGTTAAGTATATTTATAGCATTTATAATTGTCGTACCATTCTTAGGTTAAGGTTAAGTTTTGGGAGATTTATTCTGGGGGACATAGGGCGGGCCTAACCATGATAAAGGCATGTCAATAGTGTGTTAAGAGTAATGAGCGATATAGTTCGGAAATAGTGGCTGTGTTCATTTCTTGCTGTCCGCTGGAGCGATGCTTGGGCATGTTCTGTGATATAGTTGAGTGAGCATGTGCACGTGCGTGGCGAGCTTGAAAAAGGTTCTCCTGGCGCCTATTACTCGGATTCAATCTGAATCTAGGTATGAAACAAATAAAACGTGCGTGTATATGTGTTTGAAACTATTTTCACAAAACATTATGTAACCCCGGACGACAGAACACAGCGGGTTCGTAAAAAGGGAATCGTCAATAGAAAGCCAGAAGGAGAACTAGTGTCCGCAGTAGCAGAAAGGGGTCGGGTTACAATATATATATATATATATATACTTAGAACTAATCTTTCAGTAATTATATATATATATATATGATCAACAGATGGCGTTTTTACCAAAAACACGATCAAGCGTTTGTTTACATAAACGATCAAAAAGTCAGAATTAACTATCTCTTTCGTTTTAGCCCACTTTCAGATCAGCTGATTTCAAGCTATTTTGCTGTCATCAGTGAAAGACAGAGCCAAGAAACTAGATCTAAAAACTGACTCCAAGTGTTTATGCACAGAGTTTCTATCAGTTTGCAAGCATGAAATTTTTCAGACCGATAAAGTCTTCAAATTCAGCCAAACAAGCTAGATAGCTACATGGGTCTAATCTCAGTTCAGCTTCTCCACATAGTCAAAGCCTCTGCAACCTATATCATTGCGGAAACCTTTAAAGGTAGATTTATGAAAAACAAAAACAAGTTTTAATCACGTTAAAACCTGCTGATGCTTGTATTTATGATCAACAGATGGCGTTTTTACCAAAAACATGATCAAGCGTTTGTTTACATAAACGATCAAAGAGTCAGAATTAACTATCTCTTTCGTTTTAGCCCACTTTCAGATCTGAAAGTGGGCTAAAATGAAAGCCCACTTTCAGATCTGAAAGTGGGCTAAAACGAAAGAGATAGTTAATTCTGACTCTTTGATCGTTTATGTAAACAAACGCTTGATCGTGTTTTTGGTAAAAACGCCATCTGTTGATCATAAATACAAGCGTCAGCAGGTTTTAACGTGATTAAAACTTGTTTTTGTTTTTCATAAATCTACCTTTAAAGGTTTCTGCAATGATATAGATTGCAGAGGCTTTGACTATGTGGAGAAGCTGAACTGAGATCAGACCCATGTAGCTATCTAGCTTGTTTGGCTGAATTTGAAGACTTTATCGGTCTGAAAATTTCATGCTTGCAAACTGATAGAAACTCTGTGCATAAACACTTGGAGTCAGTTTTTAGAGATCTGAAAGTGGGCTAAAATGAAAGAGATAGTTAATTCTGACTCTTTGATCGTTTATGTAAAAAAACGCTTGATCGTGTTTTGGGTAAAAACGCCATCTGTTGATCATAAATACAAGCATCAGCAGGTTTTAACGTGATTAAAACTTGTTTTTGTTTTTCATATATATATATATATACATATATATTGTAATGGAAACTATATGGTGGCTTACAATTGGACAAGCCAAATATAATGGAACGTCTATTAGGTATTCCATTAAAATTAAAAATGAAGAAAAACAAAATTATTCCAGTTATATTTAAATAAATTGTTTAAATGCCCTTCCAGCTAGCTATACATAAAACAAATCTAAAATCATGTAAAGCAATGAGACCTATCTTTATAATTTATTTTTAAGGTTGATGTGACTAACTAATCAAATATATATATTAGAAACAATAGGACTTTTACTAAATTCAAATATACACATCTAACTATGTAAATTTATGTACCTCTAAATATATAAATGAATAATAATATGTGTAAGTGACCTACAAAGATCGGAAGAATAAATGAAATATGAAATTATCTTTTATTATTTATAAATTCAATTAATTTCATAATAACTTTGGCATTAAAAGAAAATAAGAATAATATAGTATCACTCTTTTAAATAATTACAAAGGCATTATTTATAAAAACAAATAGTACATCCTTTATTTTATGTTATAGTTCAACTTTAAATAATATTGATGTTTTAAATATAAATACAAAGAATAACTATATGTATATACTTGTAATAAGTATATATAGATTAAATATATATAAAGACATATTTTTGCCTAACCATTATAATATAAATATAACAATTCATATATAACTTCAACCTATAAATTACATTTTAAGATTTTTAAATTATTTAAGATAATTATCTGAACATCTGTTATACGTCTAATATTAGTATAAAACAAGATGCTTAAATTGACCACTTATAAAACGTTGTATTTTATAATAAAAAAAAAAATAAAAGTAAATAAAATATATATATATATCAATCTCAAAAATATATTTATATATTACTCATACATATATAAAATTATTAAATACCTTTTTAAAGTTCATTTAGCTAATTTTCCTTTCCAAAAAGTTAATTTATTCCATGAGTTCTTTTATCCGTTTACTTTTGATTATTAGAATGCATTCTATTGAAAGGCGAAGAAATTATTATATTAAAGAAAATTGTTAATCCTTAGATATATGCATATTTTATCCGTTTTAAAATTTCCTTCCTTTTAAAAAATAAATAAACCAATTAAAATGTTAAATCCAGCATGTTAATTCCAATTACTTCCAAATTATGATTAAATTGATGATTATACATTTAAGATAACTATATCTAGTTTCAACTCCAGACGCGACGAAATTTATACATTGAATTTTTTTATTTAGTTGTTCCATTGAAAATTGCCTTGGAATAAATGAAAGCGATGATGCAGCCTCCTGGCTGCGATTCTTGATTAGCCTGCCATAATTTATGTATTTACCATAAGATATATATATATTATTTCAGTATTTTGAAGAATAGTAAATTTTATAAAAATAGAGTGTAACAAAATTTTATCCTTCAGTTGTTTGTTCTATATCTATTCCAATAAAATATAATGGCTTCTTTATTGTTGTTGCTATCGTTCCATGCGCCAGCAGATACTATTTTAAAACTCATGTTATATATGTTCTCTTTTAAAACAATTAACATTAAAATAAAAATAAAATATCAAGTATATATATATATAAAATATTAAATTGAAAATTTGACATCTTTAAAATATACATAAATAATTATTTATTACATTTAGTAATCATTGCAAATAAAATAATTTTTTTAATCAACAATTTATATGTCCTTATTTATTTTAATAATTAAATGTTCATATTGATGTACTATCAATATATATAAATAAAATAATAACTTCAAATAATAACTATATTTAATAAACATAAAAGAAAAATTTAAATATTTCATATGTAAACTTCAACTTAAAGATTTTTTTTTTTTAACAAATAACAAATTTTTAAAATATAAATATCGACTTATCGATATTTACAATATATATATATATATATATATATATGTAAAATAT
Organism: Epiperipatus broadwayi; assembly: GCA_028023455.1. Classification (NCBI taxonomy): domain Eukaryota; kingdom Metazoa; phylum Onychophora; class Udeonychophora; order Euonychophora; family Peripatidae; genus Epiperipatus; species Epiperipatus broadwayi. Next base: position 937,439 of record JAQFVV010006368.1, read on the forward strand.
GATACTTGTTATAAAATATTATATAGATAATTAAAAAAAGAAATTTTAATGGTAAATACAATATTGTAGTTTAAATTCTTTTGTAGCACTTTCAATTACATGGTAATCCTCATCAGCTTTAACTGAATTTCAATTTTTTTAAACTTAATGTTATGTATATTTCCATAAGCTGTGTATGGCCATATTTGCAACTTGCCTATTAATAACATCTTCCTTATATTTATCAATTAAATTATCTTCTTAATTTTCCTTTTTTTTATGTTTTTTTTTTCCATTAATATTTTTATTTCACTACTATTAAATTTAAACTTATAATTGCAAGTCTTTTCATGGTCAAAGAATACTGAAGCTGTATTCAATTGACTATTTACATTATTTTTAATTTGATTATATAATAATTGATGCTCCTTCAATCTTTTCTCCACTGAACATCTCGATTGACTGATATATAATTTCTGACATCCACATAAAATCTGATAAATTATATTACTTCTTTGCAATTTAGGAATTATACTCTTAGAATTATTAATCAATCAATTAACATTTGAAGGAACACAAAACAAAATATTATACTTTTCTTTAAATATATTCTTAATTAATTTAGATTGCATGTTATTTATAAATGTCATAGATATTCATTTTTATTATCTAAAGTACCACAGCCAACTCTTTTCTTATAATTAAATGAATTTACTATATGCAAGATTTGGTTTTTATCATAACCAACCTTTAAAAGTTCATTTGCAAAGAGTTCAATATTTATAATTTTATCACTATTATATTTACATAATTTATCATTGCAATGCAAAAACTATTTCAGACATGCCAGTTTATGCATCATTGGAAAGAAGTAATATAATTTATCAGATTTCATGTGGATGTCAGAAATTATATATTGGTGAATCGAGATGTTCTGTGGAGAAAAAATTGAAGAAGCATCAGTTATTATATAATCGAATTAAAAATATTGTAAATAATCATTTGAATACAGCTTCAGTATTCTTTGACTATGAAAAAACTTGTAATTATAAGTTTAAATTTAGTAGTAGTAAAATAAAAATATTAATGGAAGAAAGAAATCATAAAAAGAGGAAAATTAACAAGGCAGTTTTGATTGATAAATATAAGGAAGATGTTATTATTAATAGGCAAGTTGCAAATATGGCCATACACAGTTTATGGAAATATACATAACATTAAGTTTAAAAAATTTGAAATTCAGTTGAAGGTGATGAGGATTACCATGTAATTGAAAGCACTACAAAAGAATTTAAACTATAATATTGTATGTACCATTAAAATTTCTTTATATATATATATATATAGAATTTTAATGGTACATCCAAGTATATTATAAGAACAATATATATATATATATATATTGTTCTTATAATATACTTGGATTTGAATTATGATCAGGTAAAATGTAGAATATTTTTTCTTTCAAGTTTTACTAAGTTTAATAATAGTCTTTTAGCCAATGGCCGACAATCGAAGCAGTTAATTACCTTATACAATGAAACCCACAATATCCACAATATTTAATTTTATACCCCATGTGCATACTTTGTGTATCATACATAATAATTCATGTTTTGTTGATACACTTCGATTCCAATAGATTACATATATATTATTTTATCGAATTGCAAGTATACAACATGCACATGCATGTAATAGATACTTTTTGGGTGTACAATAAGCATATATAAATTAAAATTACAGCATAAAAATTTAAGTAATAATGTAGATATTAATAATAATGTGAGGGGACATACTTACAAATAGATTTATTGCATGTGATCATTAATTTACATTCACTGAAAAATTTCTCTTTTAAAAAATAAAATGACTTGTGAAGTGTTTGATTTTTACTAAAATAAACTATGTTCTGGATAATATTCTTTTTCTTCAATACTACTTCCTATCGCTCCCCCTCTCCGTACACAAATATTATAACAGTCATATTACCATCTGACTATTGCCTTCCTAGTTGTTTTAACATTCTAAAGTTTATACTGATTTTGCAATTTGTGCTATTATCATTACTTGTCACTTTAAATTAAAAATTTTGTTTAAAATCTTTAAACTTTAACTTTTTTCTAATGCAATTCAAAAATATTTTGCAATTTTTGGTTTTGTCATTTCTAAAGGATTACTTTTTCTTTTAGTACTTGAAAAAGATACTTTACAAATGTTCTTAATATTTATAAAACTTTTAGCTTATACTTAGAAAACATTTTATTATATGAAATATTATATCCTATTAAAAGTTATAAAAGATAATAAAGGAAATTATAAAATATGTTTTAATGCAATCCAAATAAATATTATTTTCGCTTCAATGTTGGAACACTGATATCATAAAATTTATTAAATTTACAAATTTAAATATTTTTATATTTTTGTTTATTTACATTTTTATGTTGGTTTATTTATTTATTTTTTGAGAGCATATAATTGAAATCCTGGGTATTCAGACACCATATATCACAGTTTTTATAAAAAAAAAATTCTAATTTTTTCACCATATATCACACTTTCGCAATATTAATTAGTAAATTAGTATTTAACTCTTTTTTTCAAAAAAGATAATATGATAAGAAATGAAAAATTATTTAAATTCTCTTTCTTGGCAATAGGCAAGCCTTTTTTTAGAGCGCTAATTTCATTTATCTGGAATAAGCTATTTAATGTCTATAATATATTTTGCTTACAATTAAACTTGCATCTAAAATTTCAATGACCTTTTAACATTATGAAAATTTAATATATATATATATATTATAACGACCCGGAGAAAGTTGGGACTTAATGTCATCTGCACTACAGGCTGCCATCTCGGCATTTGAACCTAGAAAAATTTATAAAGTAGGCAGATATGTAAGTCAAAAATTTTTTTTTATTTTATATATTTTGATATCCGGTTGTTAGCCCATTGTCACTAGCTCACTGGAATAGCAGAGATTTATATTTTATAAATTCTTATCTAAGAATATTTTTTTTAAAAAAGAATAAAATAAGCCACTGCCAGTAATTAACATACAAACATTTATTTATTCACATATATATATATATATATATATATTTAACATTATTATTTTAGCATGTTTACTTTAACATTCAACATTATTTTTAACTTTTATTGTATATTTTAAAGTACATTTTAATTTTTATACTATTATAAGATTGCACAGATGTGTTTATAAAAGTTTGTTTTAAAATGTTGAGTATAGATCGGTTACATAGATTACATGGTTAAAAAACATTTCCAAAATAAACATAAACAATCAAAATACAAAGTCATTGATACCGTCAATTGCATAGGGAATACAAGAAACCCAATGGTATTCATCATAAATACTGCAGAGACACCAATAACTTAAAAGACATCTGAATAAATACATTTTAGATACTCGCCGTAAGGTATTATTATTTACCGAATGTCTATATATTTTGATCAAATATGAAAAACAAAAACATAATTAACTGATAACAAATCCATGCAACGTCCATTTCCAACTTAATTTTAATGCATTTTTATTTAGAGTGTCAAGTATGAATAGACTACATAGATTTGCATTTGAAAGAAAATATTCTATCCTTATTTAACCTTAGGCCAAAAGTTTGCAGTCAAACTAACGTCAATTCATGTGATAGATTGATGCATTCAATGTAATATGAAATATGGCAGCACAAAAGGTTAGGAGAAGAAATTGCCTCTCGTCAGATAGGAATACTACATTTATCTGACAAGAAGAGCAATAAAAAAAATTCCATAGGAAAAGACTGCGGTCATTTTGCCGACTTACGAATCGCATTCCATAGGCCAAAAAGGAAGTGTGCGGCGTATAAAGAGATTCTGCCCATATCGAATCTCATACTACATCTACTAATTACACCAATATATCCAATCCATTGACCCAATTTAACTACGAAACAAATAACCTAAGATTATCCTCCCCTAATATAACTTTACAAATCTATATAGAAATTGACGCCCAACTTAAGTTTAACATTTATATAATTTAATTTAACGAAAAACAAAGCAGTCATAATAAAACTTAAAAGACCAAAAAAAATAAATGGAAATGATTTTACAAAAGAAATACATCAAATTAAAATTACTTATTAGTAAATAAAGTTGGTCAGATAGGATTCTATTGCAATTATTTTAAAAATGGAAAGTTTTTAATTTAATGTTCATTAATTATAAAGTTTTTACGGTTTTAAACACTTCATTTTTATCTGTTGCTTGCTGTTTGAACATGAATTCCCACACCATCCTAAAAAGATTGTTTGAGTTAGCCATTGTTTTTTTTATTTATCCGGAGGTCTTTTAGTTTAGCTGGTCCTTAATGTAGAAAAAATGATGTCATTTCTTTTTTTTAACAAAACTGAAGGGATTGAAGAGTGCGTCTTTTCAATCCCTTCTCCTTCAGCTCCACACTAACACATATAGTCACATTGTAATAACTAACTAATAATTTCCAAACTTTTCCTTTTATATTAATTTTAAGGATTCAATTGACATTACATCATCGATGTTGATGGTCCTTCCGGTGAAGTCCGATTTCCCAATGGATTTCTCTCATTTGCTATTAGTTTTTATTGTTTTCCTATCTGACCATTGCTTATACATTTAAATGCCCAAAGGCTAGTTCATTTTAACTAATTAAAACAATCATTTCCATTTTCTGATTACTTAATGTGTTTTCCAAAATTAAAGATATATTTTTATCCCTAAATCTTTTTATTGAAAGATTTCGTTTTTCTATTTTTAATAAAGTTTTATTTTAATAATTTTTTTTATCTGTACAATTTTATATATATATATATATACAAGTTTAAGATGATTTTTTAATTTTCAATTTTTAATTCTTAAAAAAGTTTTTATTTATGAACTTTTATTTTTTTCATGTTTAATAATAAAAAAACAATGTAACGTCATCTCTGCCCATTACAATATATATATATATATACTGACCAGTTGAATTACATACACACACTAATATAGTGTGTGTGCATAAATATATACATAAAATAAAGGAAAAGTAGAAATAAACACAGACAAAAATTATAGTAGATATTTTCTACATTTACTGAAATAGAAACAAATAAATAATAACTCCGATTTAAAATATTGTTTTATAAATTAAACTATTAAAAGGTCTGAATAAATATAAATATTGTATTATTATTATTATTATTATTATTATTATTATTATTATTATTATTATTATTATTATTTTGAAACGTAAAAACACCATACTTATTTTTGAAATTTTTTAATTAATTAAACAAATTTTTTATCTATTAAAAATCCCCTAAGTAAAAACATGTATATATATTTCAAGGGATTAGAGAGATAAAAATAAAATTCTGTTTTTAATCAAGGTGTTGTTATAACACCTCAAATGATTTTATAAAAAGGGCTGATAAAAAATATCAGTGAGTCTGGATAATAATTTTTGTAAGAATGGTCAGCTGAAATTCAAGTTGGTTACAATATTTTGTTGCAACATGATGAAGAGCAGCAGTTGGTTTTAGCTAACCATAGAATTTACAGAATAGCTACCATAAACTAATGTATCTGAAGGCAAGATAATGGACTGTTTTTCTTAGCAGGAGTTTGAATTTACATGGAGAAAATGACCCACTTTTTATGCTGAAATTCATAGCCTTAAACATGGAAAGAACAACTGCTTGCCTGAAAGAATCCTAGATAGAAAGAGACCAACTACAAATCAAGATTTTACATGGATTGTGCACTTTTACCTGATGATGATAACCAAAAATTGATTATATTTTTCTAACGGACCAAAAGATCCAGCTTGCTAAATAAATAATTTTATATATGCTGACTATCTAAAGGCAGAAAATAACAGATAAAAATATATACAGCTGTGGTGAGTAGAGTTATATAAAATAATGAAATTATAATAATTTTTAGTAAAATTACATTTTGAAAGTAATGTGTGAATTTGTACTTTTTTTGTTTGTTGTGGGTGTATAGTTGAGCAGAGCTGTGTGGATGCAATGTGTTTATGGTGCTCTGAAGTATATGCTCAGCACTCTCTAGACCTTGATATTAAGATTCCAGGGTAGTCCAGCAGTGTATATGTAGGCCTCATGAATAGGCCTTGGTCTCATGAATAGACCTCTTCTAAAGCCCCTAAGACTCACAAGAGATGAGCAGGGCTGGCTCAGTGCTTGATATTTTTTCTGGATACTATTTCTTGTGAATGATCTGTCTAGGTACTTGGAAGAGGCAGTGCTTAAAAATTAGGTATTTTCTCATGACATCATGAGGCATTGTGTGATTGGTCCATGCTTGACTATCTATTTATCATGGCATAAAGATCTGCACTTCATGTACTCACATTTCCTCTCTCACCTTGCATATTTCATCAGCATTAACTAATCAAGCAGAAAGGCATTTTGAAATTTATATTTTCTTAATTCTATAAAACAATTTTATGTTTCATTTATTAAAAAAAAAGACATTTTATATTTAGAGAATTTGATAAGTAATCAAGAAGCATCTGTCAGCAAAAGTTGACTTTATTTAGTTTGATAAAAAAGGTGTTAAGTTTATAATTGGCCAGTATAAGTGGCCTGAGCATTGATGATGATTAGCATGTTTTAAATGTCCCAGAATTATTGTTTCAATTTATGATTATTGTGTATTTTAATGGATGGCACTAAGCTGGTGCATCCAAGTTATGTTTAAATAATTGCCCAAGCTGGCAAAGGCTCAATGGTTAGCCTGGTCTAAAGAAGACCCATTTCCAATCCAGTCCCAAGGTGGACTGTTGATTTTATTCTCATTTATTGTACTGATTTGTTTATTCCCATCAATAATGATGATGGATGGTTATTTCTCTTGAGTACTCATACTTACTTTTATTTATAATGCTGGTCAATATATGATTGATGTAAAGTTTTTTAACTGCTCTTCTGAGTTAACTGGTTGATCTCTCAATGCTCTCTGAGATTTTCTAATCTCATGCTCTTATAAAATGCTATATTACTTATATATACTTTTGAAATTTTTAAATTATTGATTTTGTATTTACTGAGGTTGATGTTGATTCTCCATTACCCCAGTTCAATTTTACTTCCTTCTATTTCTCACCAACCTCATCCCATTACAAATAGTGCCCAATGGAAGGCTGATGATGATCACATACTGGTGATCATCACTTCAAAATTATCAAGTTGATCTCAAACCACACCTGAGAAAGAAAAAATATGCATTTTATGCAAATTTAATTTAAAATTACTGTGAAATATATGATAAAAGTATTGATGATGATTATAAATTATAAAATAGTAATTTCCATGTATGTTTGGAGAGTTTTATGTTTAGAGTTAAATAGAAAATTGATGATTTTGGTGTTTGGATTTGGTATTTGATTGTTGAAGTTTGTTAAGCTATATTTACAGTTTTGATGATGAATGGAGATTTTTGTCATTGACTTGAGTATGCAGGGTTTTCATGCAACTCTGAGGGTGTTGTATCTCCATTATTTGCTCCAACCTATTTTTTTATATTTCATATTGTGTGTGATAAAGCAGTTAACATAGTCCTGCCATGTTTCCAGCCTCTAATTTTCCAAAGAAAAGGAGCGAGACATAGTTTATATTTCCCAGCCCATAAGACTCAATAGAAGCAGGGCATAGTTTTGTATTTTTCAAACCCTCCATGGAAGAGGTCTTTGTAATAATTTTGCATTATTTTTATCATGTATTGTGGTAGTTTATAGTGTCTTTTGAGGTAGCCCTCTTGGTGTTCATGGTGCATTGTGTACTTACAGTCCAATGGTTGAATTCTTTATCTATCTCAAAATTGCAAATCACTATTCATTCTGCTAACTGTCAGATGTCTGTCAGATCTCTAAAGAAATTGATTAGTACATAGTTTTAGATATGAACTTTGTTTTGATTATGCATGTAATTAAAATATTGTTAGATAGGTGTTTCATTTTTATTTTCCTTTTCCATCAGACCACGGCAATGTAACCAGTTGGATTACATACACATACTAATATAGTGTGTGTGCATAAAGATACACGTAAAATAAAGGAAAAGTAGAAATATACACGGACAAATATTATAGTAAATATTTTCTACATTTACTGAAATAGAAATAAATAAATAATAACACTGATTTAAAATATTGTTTTATAAATTAAACTTTTAAAAGGTCTGAATAAATATAAATATTGTATTATTATTATTATTATTATTATTATTATTATTATTATTATTATTATTATTATTATTATTATTATTATTATTATTATTATTATTATTATTATTATTATTATTATTATTATTATTATTCTGATTTTGAAATGTAAAAACACCACACTTATTTTTGGAATTTTTTAATTAATTAAACAAATTTTTTATCTATTAAAAATCTCCTAAGTTAAAACATGTATATAGATTCCAAGGGATTAGAGAGATAAAATTAAAATTCTGTTTTAATCAAGGTGTTGATATAACACCTCAGATGATTTTATAAAAATGGCTGATAAAAAATATCAGTCAGACTGGATAATAATTTTTTTAAGAATGGTCAGTTGAAATTCAATTTGGTTACAAAATTTTGTTGCAATTTGATATAGTGCAGCAGTTGGTTTTAGCTGACCATAGAATTTACAGAATAGCTAATGTAACTGAAGGCAAGATAATAGACTGTTTTTCTTAGCAGGAGTTTGAATTCATCTGGAGAAAATGATCCACTTTTTATGCTGAAATTCATAACCTTAACAGGAGTTTTAATTCACATGGAGAAAATGACCCACTTTTTATGCTGAAATTCATAACCTTAAACATGGAAAGAACAGCTACTTGCCTGGAAGAATCTTAGATAAAAAAAAATACAAATCAAGATTTTACATGGATTGCACACTTTTAGCTGATGATGATAACCAAAAATGGATTATATTTTTCTAATGGACCAAAAGAACCAGCTCGCTAAATAATTTTATATATGCTGACTATCTAAAGGCAGAGAAGAACAGATAAAAATATATACAGTATATACAGCTGTGGTGAGTAGAGTTATATATAATAATGAAATTTTAAATAATTTCTTTAGTAAAATTATATTTTGAAAGTGATGCATGAATTTGTACTTTTTATGTTTGTTGTGGGTGTATAGTTGAGCAGGGCTGTGTGGATGCAATGTGTTTATGGTGCTCCAAAATATACATTCAGCACTGTCTACACCTAAATATTAAGCTCCCAGGGTATTCCAGCAGTGTATATGTAGGCTTCATGAATAGGCATTGGTCTCATGAATAGACCTCTTCTAAAGCCCCTAAGATTCACAAGAGATGAGCAGGGCTGGCACAGTGCCTGATATTTTTCTGGATACTACTTCTTGTGGATGATCTGTCTAGGTACTTAAAAGAGGCAGTGTTTAAAAATGAAGTATTTTCTCATGACATCATGGGGCATTGTGTGCTTGGTTCATGCTTGACTATCTATTTATCATGGCATGAAGAGCTGCTCTAAACATATTCACTTTTCCTCTCTCACCTTGCGTATTTCATCAGCATTAACTAATCAAGCAGAAAGGCATTTTGAAATTTATATTTTCTTAATTCTATAAAACGATTTCATTTTTCCTTTATTAAGAAAAAAAGGCATTTTACATTTAGAGACTTTGATAATTAATTAATAAGTATCTGTCAGCAAAAGTTGACTTTATTTAGTTTGATTTAAAAAAGGAGTTAAGTTTATGTTTGTCCAGTATAAGTGGCCTGAGCATTGATGATGATCAGCATGTTTTAAATGTCCCAGCATTATTTTTTCGATTTATGATTATTGTGTATTTTAATGGATGGGCACTAAGCTGGTGCATCCAAGTTTTGTTTAAATAACTGCCCAAGTTGGCAAAGGCTCAATAGTAAGCTGGGTCTAAAAAAAGACCCATTTCCAATCCAGTCACAAGGCGGACTGTTGATTTTATTCTGATTTATTGTACTGATTTGTTTATTCCCATCAATGATGATGATGGATGGTTATTTCTCTCGAGTACTCTTACTTACTTTTATTTATAATGCTGGTTGATATATGATTGATTTATAGTTTTTTAGCTGCTCTTCTGAGTTAGCTGGTTGATCTCTCAATGCTCTCTGAGATTTTCTAATCTCATGCTTCTATAAAATGCTATATTATTTATTTATACTTTTGCAAATTTTTAAATTATTGATTTTGTATTTACTGGGGTTGATGTTGATTCTCCATTACCCCAGTTAAATTCTACTTCCTTCCAATTCTCACCCACCCCATCCCATTACAATATATATATATATATATATATATATATATATATGGGATGGATATAGTATATCTATATATTTATATATATGTATACTATATATATATATATATATATATAGTAACATAATTAAATTAAGAGATCAATGATCCAGTGTAACTTAAAGAATTCAAATATAAATATTAAAATGATGAGTAGGAATAAATTAAACCTATTTCTATAATTAGATTTCTCAAGATATCACAATATCAATAATTATAAACAAATGCCTGGAGACTAGTTCTTTAAGGTGTCTGGCCTATTTAAAATCATAGCTAGACAGGCATTGTATCATCAATAAACAAGTAGAAACTATAAATAAATTATTAAGAACAAACTACTATAACTCAGGAAATAACACCAAGTAGGTGAGTACACTGGTAACTCAATAAAATAACTTCTCAGATATACAGACTTTAGATTTGATCCTCTTTCATCTCTTGGTTTGATGTCAAGTGCATATTTAAGTAAATAACAAGTGAATATGGTCATGCAGGATGCCACTAGATTATCTGAACCTAGACACAGTTCTATCTTATAATCTTTTCACATGTACTGGGTTTGAATCTCTTTTTGGTATTTTATTTCTAATAAAAATGGAGGATTTTTCTTTTTTAGATCCATATCATTGTATGCACTAATATTTAGGTAAACATAAAACATCCTTAAACTAAAATGGAGTATATAAAATTCATTAGACAAAAATCATTTCTTAGATCTTAACATAATAAATGCACTTCAATATTTTTTAGAAGTTTTACTAGATCAGATTATATTATTAATTTAGGATTGCAAATCACTCATCCTTGCATGAAATAGATGATGGGATGGTGGATATTACAATTATTCACAAATGTCAACTAAATACCATGAAATTACTATTTATTTATGGCCTTTAAACATTTATCTATATCATTAATTAAAACATGATGATGACGATGATGACAATGATAACAATAATGGTTTCAACCACAGCTTTAGGACTAATCCTAATCATAAAATTTAGTTTCAGAAATTAATATTTAGTGGCTAATCTTAGTATATCTAATTGGAACTTAAATAGCTAATATTCACCTTGATGATGAATGATCATAATTAATAAAACAAAAATACTCTTAATGAAATATATACGCCTCAGTTTAATAAAACAAATTAACATTTATTATTGCATTTCTAACGTATACATAAAAATTTCTATATCTACATGAAAATTGATATTAACAATAACAACAATAATCATAATAGACTGTTTTAACTTCATAACATTAATTTTAAATTCTCCCCCCTTTCCCATCAAATGTAATGTTTTTAATTCACAAGAAAATATTTCATAAAAAAAACCATCACTCTTTTTTTCTCTTTTGCACACATACTTTTACAATCTTACCTGTAAAGTAAAATGCTAAAAAAAAATGTTAGAAGTCAAAGAGAAAGATTTACAGAACAAGTTTTAAATTATTTTCTCCTTCTCCCTTCTACCCTCTGAAATGCTATACTTTAACTTAAAACAAAAATCTAATATTTTTAATACCACCTATTATTTTACATTCATACACAATTACATTTATGCAACAAGTATTATTATGTTATGAATGTGCATGTTTTATCCCCATAATAATAAAAATATTATTTAAAACAAAATAATAACAATAAAAAATATGTTACATATTAATAACATTTCATTACTTTAGGTTAATAGACAATCATAATTTTTAGTACATATAAAATCATTAATGAAGCTTATGCTTATCATTATTAAGAAATTCTTGGTTTCAATTGATCTTGGTTGTTTTAAAAGTTCTTTAAACAAAACATACCACTCTGTTGCTAAAATTTTACTAAGTCTCTGATATCATAAAGAAAACATATAAAAAATGTATATTACCAGTTCTAGTCTTTGTAGCGACTTCCAATGAGTCAAATTTATCTTGTTTAATGTCTATAATTTTGCATTTACCATTTCCGTTTTTTAAACAATTTTTTTCTTGAGGTGTATAATTATTTGATGATGATGATCCTACTGAGATTATTTGCTTTAGTGGACAATTTGGAAATCATTATTTAACTTTTCTTCTCTTCCTATCAAACATGATCCTTTTAGTGGATGAAGTACAGCAGTTGTTTTCACATTTATAATTTTTCTTGGGTTTAAACTCAGTTACTGGATTTAATTGAACTCAATGGTTTAACATTTATCTGTAGATTAATCATTTTTCTTCTGATAACCTTCAAATGCAGGTGAATGCTTTCTTCTTTCTATTTAAAAGCATCTTATTTTTCTCAGTCACTAAGAAGATGTAGAATATTATAATTTCAGACAAGACATTTTCTTTTTTTTTCTTTATATGATGTGCTGGTTCCGGCAGATCCTGGGATCCTCCATATGAGAATATATATATTTTTTCTAGCCCGACATTCCTATATTTTAACCTTCAAAAACTTTATATTAAAAAAAATGATTTAAAAAAAAAAGGATATCGGGTCGAATTAAAAATCCTTGTCTTTTCTAGTTTCAATATTTTTTTAAATGTCTCCCTCATAATATCTCAACTGATTTTCCAGACTGCTTTTATATCGGATCTTTTTCTACTTTTGAGCACTTCTTTTAATTAGATCTATAACTTATTTTCAACGAAATCGTTTTTTTTAGCTGGATAGTACTAAAAATTTCACTATCCTGATTTTTAGACAAACTTTTGTTTTGATGAAAAAAAATAGCCTTAATCCTTTTTTTAACATCTATCTGTCACAACTGAGTTTTAACAAAAAAAAAAAATCTTTTACAACACAAAATATATAATTTAACAAATTTTCTTCCTTTTCTTCTTCAATATGTAAAAAAAAAATGTAAGTATAGTTATGTATGCAATGTACACACACACTCATTCAAATTATTTATAAAACAGGCCTATAAAATAATATAAATGCCTTTTAGAAATTATAATCTTAATATCTACATTAAACTCTTACAATTTTTAAACCCCAAACTACAACTTTTAAGCCCCAAATTATAAGCATAGACAAAGAACAAAAATAAAAATAGAATAATAAAATAGAAATAGAATAAAATATCAGAATTTAGAAAATGTAGGTTAGCCTTGAAGAGAGTTTAATATTTGAAATATACAAGGACAATTAAATAGCTTACACACACACTGCCTATACATATGCGTTATTACTTTACTTTTTAACAAAAAAAATTTAAATATTAAATAGTTAAATGTGTATATTACTCTTTTTGAGTTTTCTATCAACACACAAACAATTAAAGAATATAACTGTTGCCCCACTCTCTTTCTGCCTTAAGCTTTTAAAACTTGATCTTGTAGGGTTTAAACTTGAATTCCCTACAGCTTCCTTTTTATATAAAAATGTGATGATGATTTTTGTTTTACATTTTCTTTCATGCACATTACTACAAATTTAGCTAATGACTAAATTGTAATGGTGCAACATATATATATATATATATATATATATATATATATAAAATATATATATATATATATATATATATATATAATAATATAAAAAAATATTAGAACTAACTTATATCCCTATAAATCGTGTAATATTTGTCACCACTGGAAATTGAAATGAATAGCATTTATAATGAAATCTTTTCAGTGTATTCTTCACTATTTTATGTAGTTTTTAATCAATTAGTTTGTCAAAAGTAAGTTATTAGCATGTCATAGGACTGTAATTAACATTAATCAAGTGCAAAGATAATATAAATTATTTAAATCAAACAGTAATAAGTTAGTGGATTTTTTTTTTGTTTTATCTCAAAATTTTTAGGCATAATCAAAATGAATAAGAAGTCTTTATATTTATTGCAGTAACTTATTTTATATTTTACAAAACATATTTTACTCATAAAATAAATATATATATTATAAACATTTTCAAAGCATTTAAAATCTAAAAAAAAAAAAACAGATTTAAAACATCAAATAAAAGTATTATCGAATAATTTTATTGTTTATGAGTTCTTATGAAGTTCGAACTCCAGAAATGATAGAACTGGGTCATGATCCATAGTCCTTTGCGCTTCAGAATCAGCCAATCTCCCACTGCCTCAAATTATGTAGGGCAAAAATAAATATAAAAAATTAAAATTAATAATGTAATGGATTTTTAAAAATTTATAATAGCGCTCTAATATTGAATTGCTAGCTACAAAATATTAACAGTATGGCATACAAAGATCAACTATTATCGATGATGATCAAGTTTTAGGCATACAAGTTCTGACTATTGCCTATTTTTAGTGTTAGTCATACAAGATCTGAATATGTCTGAAGATATATCAAGAATTACTGCTTATTTCCTAAATCCTATTTACCAAGTTTCTCAAATGCCTTTAGATAAATTATTAAAGAAGGTTTCATTGTCTTGTGATGGAATTTAACAGCAGAGCTAATTAAAGTTTGATAAAGTGCTAACTATAAAATTCAAGAATAAATTAAGTTAAAAAGGAAGAAGTGACTGTTTCTATAACAATATTGTTAATTAAAAGTATTGTTGATTAATTACAGTGATCTATTATGTAGCATCTAATAATTATTTTATGTATTGTTTAACATGCATATAATTATAATAATTTCATATATATTTTAGAGACTAAAAATTGAACTTTTTCAGTCCATTTTATATGTATTATATAATGGTACCATGTATCTTTTCTCCTCTATCTCATTTTAAAACAAATTACAGTTCACTCAATGTCTATAAAGAACTATATCAACTTTCTGAAAGTATATACACTATGCATGTATGTATGTATGTATGTATGTTTGTTTGTAAGTACATTCTCTACTCAAAAGCAGCAATGGATACCTAGGCAACAGAGAACTATAAACAAGTGATTATATTTAATTATCACACAGTGGTATTTTGCTATTTCTTGCTGTTCCTCCATTATCATAATTTTAGGAGTATACAATAAAATTTAATGAGTCCCAATATTATTAACATATATTTACCTTCTATGTCACAATTTGAGAATTTATTAATTTATTATAATAACATTTAAATACTGATAATGATCTTACTATATCAGTAAAATAAAATAAGTGGTAATAATATCAACAATCATACCATTCGCTTGATGGCACTCTTGCTAATGAAAAAAAATGAAATATAACGTTACCTGGCTGTGACCTTTCAAGAACTAATTGACCTTTACTTCTTTTTTTTTAAAGAACATTAAAAAAGTAAATGTCTTTTTTTTAATAATGACAAATACAGCATCATTTTGACAAAATGAAATGTATTTTTTTTAACAATAACAAGAACTAATTGACATTTTTATTGTTTTTTTTTTTTTTTTGTTAAATAACGTTAAAAAAGTACAGGTCTTTTTTTTTAAGATCAACAAATACTGCATAGCATTTGTAAAAAAGTAAATATATTCTTTTTTAACGACAATAACAAAATATTTATTTAGGACATCTTTAAGATTTTATTAAATATATGTTATTCTTCTAATACTTGAAACATCAAAACAACAAAAAAAAACATTAAATTATCAGCATGTAATGCTGGAATAGACATGGGGGAGGGTATCCTGATGGCTTTGACGATTTGAAGGATAGTCCAAAAGATGCATTATTTGGTAAACAAACTAATCAGATTGAACAATGAGAAAAAAACTTTATTTACAACCTTTTTTTACATTAAATTTAAAATACATAAGTTATTCTTCTAATAGTAAAATAAACATTTAAACAAAATTAAAATACAAAAACAAATCAATACATTAACAAAATAATGTCTTCCGAAGATATCTTGACTACCTTGACTGTTTAAGAAGTCGCGCTTATTTTCCCTATTTTTAAACCAATACAAAGTTTTCACAACCATGGAGATGCTTTAAAAATTTTTGGACATCATAGTACATCATTTAAATGTAATATAATACTTTATTAAATGACATTTCAAATGTTATCTTGACTTAAAATCTAACACACCTTCAAATTATACAATAGCACAGACTCAATACTGATCATTTGTAGGGTAAGGACAGGCCACTTGGAAGTAGTGTGAATTGTGCAAGATAATTGGCATAACACATTACAAGAACACATTACAAGGCATTACTTGTTGCCTCAATAAATGATATATTTAACTGTTTTTGAATAGCACCAGTGCTGTCAAGCAACTGGTATGGTCATTGATACTATTACCAAATAAGTTAATAATGTATATGTAGCCAGGTCACATAATGAAATAAATGTTCAGACCAGGCTTGCCTCGTTTCAATCACCATAGTTTAAAAATAAAAGCAGTTTTGTTTTAAATGTATTTTAAGATGGGTGGATATTGAATTCTATAATAGATAATAATTATTTGTCATTTATGACTATGCAGGCCATAAATAATACAAATATTGGTAGCAAAATGATTAGAAAAGGTGTGTGCATATATAAGAATTATTGGATATATGTATATCTGGAATGAATGTATTGATGTATTGATAACAGTGATGAGGCAAATAATAATCAAAGTTACAAATCAATTAAAAAAATATATATAACCAAAAGTTTTTACAATTATATGATGTAAATAATACAATATTTTTGGGTACGAACCATGTATTATTTTGCATTACAATCCGATATTTTGACAGACTAGCAACCACCATTATCAAGATTAACTTTTGAAAGAACAATCATTAGATGTTTTAATTGCAAGAAAATGTGATGAAACATTATCCACACATACAAACAGATATTTTGATTTTAATTCTCATCATCATCCTGCACAATTTTTTTTCTGTAGCAAAAAATCTTTTCAGTAGAGCTTATAATTTATCTGATAAAAAACATCACAAGAAATAGAAATTACACAAAAATATTATTACTTTCTAATAATTATAATAAAAACATCATATGTAAGGTTTTACATAACATTAATACTAAAAAAAGAGGATAGAATTGACAATTCCTCTTTTAATAGAGTAATTTTACCTTACATTAAAGGTGTTACTGATAAATCAGTAAAAGACTATCTGTTTTAATATAAAGACTACTTTTTCTACTAGCAAAAAAATTGGTGATTTTTTATATAAACCTAAAGACAGAATATTTTTGGAACACCAATGAGTTTAAGAAATTTCATGTTGTAGTGCTCAAGAAGCTATGCAGGTCATTCTAATAGATGAATAAATGTCAGAATCAAGGAACATAGAAATTCTTTTAATCAAAAAATTAGCACAACAGTTTTTACTTCCTATTTTTTAGAAATTAGTCACAAACCTGATTTTGACAATACAAAAATACTTGCTAATTTGGAAAGATATGATTTAAGAACCATGAGAGAGTCAATTGAAATATTAAGGAGACCTACTGGTTTAAATAAAGCTGACAAAGCACAACATATACCAGCTACATGGAAACCTCTCATTTTATCTAATATTAACTTGAAATTAATAGGTGAAAAAACTGAGGGAAATAAACATTTTGATATGCCTCATATTGTGAATGCTAAACTACTTTAACTTGAATCTCACTTCTCATCTTGCACTGAATCACTTTATTCTTTGAGATCTAATGATTGTTTTTTCAAAAGTTAACCTTGATAATGGTGGTTGCTAATTCATCGAAATATCGTATTGTAATGCAAAATAATACTCGGTTCATACCCAAAAATATTATATTATATATATATATTTAAGTGTCATAGCATCAGCCGGGACGCAAACCCGCAACCCGGGCAACTGCCTGCAAGTGCAAGGCAGTCGCGCTGACCTTTCGACCAACAATGCAAGACATATATTTATATTTATATGTGTAAAAAACAAATGATTCTAAAAAATAGAAAAACAAAAATAAATTATTGTGGTTGAGTATCATAAGCAAATTATATATAACATCCATGTTTCCAACAAATCACACAGTTCAGTGTTAAAATAAAAATATTCATGTTAGTACTACATAAATTTGTAAAATTATAACTTTAGAAAGCTAAAAGAATAAAAAAAAATGCTAGCTGTTATTTGTAATTTTTTGTCGTTTGGAGTTGATAAATAGTATTCAAAAGAAAAAAAAACAGTATAAAAATATCTGGTTAATCTGATAATCAAAGACAATGATTCCATGGATATAATGACTTGGCATACATCGATGGATAAAAAAAGTTATTTAGAAAAGCAAATATACTTTTAATTCAGTCATTGTAATGTTTCAGTAAACTGTTTATCTATCTTTTACTAGCTTTTTATTGGAAAGAAAACATTTACTGCAAAAACACCAAGATCTTAGCATTAATTAGGTAAAAGGCTATCAGTATGTTATGATGTCAATATGGCAATGCCCAAAGTTTACAACAATACAATGAAAAAATGACACACACACACACACATATATATATATTGTAACAGTCAAGTTTGTACATTCGCGTAACAGAATTCAGAATCCAAACAAAAGAGACCAAAGCTGACCATACTAGGACTGTGACATCCCAAGTCTGACCACACTTCAACTCGTAAGCCAGGATTCCAAGACTCAAGACCCTATGAATGACCACCTTGAAATTACACGTAGTATACCTCTTTCCACATGGCTGACATAGGTCACAGAGAAGCAATAAGAGTCTGATAACTAAAAGAGAGGTTCTTAATTGACTAAAATAGATCACTAATCTAATTTAACTTAATGCATAGTTTTCACATATATAGGCTATAAATAATAATAAGAATTGAATTGAATTAGATCAATAACGAGACAGAGAATGAAATACATTAAATTAATTATATATTTATTTACAATTGGCATGAAATTGATAAGTTTTACACATTTCAGTGTTGAATGTATGCAAACATTTGGTAATTCAAAATCATTTTACATAAGTAATCATTAAATTTCATAGAGGGGTTTAACATATGCCCATCTTATGAATTGTTGAGATTTAATACATAATCAATCACTACGTTAAGTCTATAAGTCTCGATAAGCCAAATCCTATTACATTTGTGGCTGGTATATAAATAATTATATTAAACTTTGATCATGAATTCATTTACTAAAATATACAATATAATTTAAAAACGAGCGCATAAACCAGCTCAAGTAATGATCGATCGAACATGGTTTTCGAGAAAAAATTTCAGAATGCTGAAAGCGTTATGTTAAGGTGGGAGAGTTGGCTGCATAAGATTTTACCAATGCGCTATGGCATAGGTAAACAATAATAGGAAAAGTCACTCTGCGGATGGATGAAATAACTTCAGGGTTCTTGCGACAAACACCGGTACCCTGTAACCGATCGCAATGCTGCATGAAAAGGAACATTGTGTTCAGGAATGGCGGGGGTCTTACGTGCTAACCTGGCCTTGGCTCAGGCTTTGCTACTTCTCTACCTTATAAGAGAAGATGTGCTGGCAATGCCGTGGCTCCATCTTGAGATATGTATATTACGTATAGCAGCAAAACAAGAATAATTTTATAAAATAATATCACATCTGTCAAGCAAAGTATAGTATATTTCATACTATGAAATACGAGTTAATAGCATATTAGCTCTATCAAATTGGACCAACTCTTGTATAGCCTGATAATAAATGCCTATGCTACGAGAGGGAATATTACTACATCTGTACTTTGACATGTTCAATCTATTAAGTTACTTATAGATAATAAATATTTAAGGAGGAAAAGTATATTTCTATGGACTTAAGAACTTAAATGTCAAATATACTTATAAATACGATCAAGGCTAAATTTAATTCATAAATAAACTTATCAAGTTAAGTTTTTAAATGGTTGATTAAAAGAGCCACCTTTCACATATTAAATCATTTAAATAATAAAAAAATAGGATTTCGAAACAGCGCAGAAAGTTGACGCTATAAACAAATTATACGAAGATTTTCAAATTATATCTTCTTAAAATATACATGAAATTAAGTGCTTATTGTTTTGAAATATTGGCATATGAAATATAATAAGCATTTAAAATAAAATAAGCAAAGAAATATAGACACAACCGCAGTGATATAACTTTAAACTAAATAATTTATTTTGAAGTGAGTGGGAAATATAATTAAGTCAGATTATTTAAGCTTTAACACATTAAATTTTGATAGCAATTGACATATTTAAAATATTAACTAAATGGATTTAAGTTTGGGGTACATATTAGTTTTATAATTATTTTAAAAAGAAAGTTAGCTAACTTATATAGATATATTTACATAAAGAATTCACAGAATTACACAGAGCTCTGCAGTTTGAAAAATAAAACGGTACCGGTATTATTTATCTGGACTGCAAGTTCTTGGCTGTTGGTTTGGTTTAGTTTGACTGGGTGGCATCATCTTTCCCATTATGTTAGGCTTGTCTCTTCCATTGGCATGATGATGGTTTAAGCATTTCGACAAGAGAAACCTCGTTCTCCTGTGGAGTAACAGCAACAAGATGCCCGCTTTTAGCCGGACATGTTAAACATTAACAATTGTGAATACTAACTGCAATTTTCACTAACAATATGGCTCTCCTTTCTTGTTAAAAATACAGAGTATTTATATTTTTTCCTTATCGGAATCTATCGCCTCAAGACTCACTAAACTCAGGAATTTAATTAAATATTTTTCAATTTTATAATCCAGATTTTTAAAATCTTAGATAACTTATGTTAGAAACATTCCATAAGCTATTATTATAATTAAGATTTTTCATTGCAAACAATTGTCCAATTTAGATTTTAAAATAACTTACTCTTATCTAAGGAGATTTTAATTAGTAAATTTTGAACTAGATTTACTTTTTACGAATTCCAGGTGTGATCGTTAATGACACTTGTTTACAATCAAAAATCTTTTAATTACTTGACCAGCTTTGATTTTTAATCTTACATATAATAGAAACTCTTTCTATTTAAAAACAACTTTTCAACATTTTTTTAAAACGAAAACATTTTTATTTTAGCTTTTAATTATATTTTCGAGAAACTTTTTCCCTGAAATATATTTAAAACAAGAAATCTTTTAACAATTTTTAAAGACATTTAATATTATTTTTAGATACTGGCTTTTACATATTTTAAATCATGTCTTTCTTCTATATAGCACAGATTATATATCCACATACGAAATTACAATATTAAACAACAAAATTAATAATTTTCTCTTAACTTAAATAACATAATAAACATTTTTAGAAATATTAAATAACTTTAGTACGCTATAATTTTACTAATCCTATCTAATTATAGCATTGGTTCGCACGTAAATATATCATGCTGTTTAGACAGACATGAACTAATTTTAAATTTATTAACATTTAAATAGGTTCGAACTTAGCACAGATGAGAGTGTCATTAGGTTTGATGGTGAAACGATAGGGGCTTGGAAAGTTATCGTTTCAATATATATATATCTTCTTTAGTCTAATGAATTATTGACAATAACAGTAAATTGGATCATAGAATGTATTCTTGAAATGTAGATTTCTCCAAAAAATTGATATCTTGTTGAAATATTATTTAAATCCATAATATTGCTATTTTGTTTGAATATGTCCTAAAAAGGTTAAAACCTAAATTTCTGAGCACTTCTGTATATAATTTTCTAAATACCTGACAAGTTAAAAAAAAGAAATTTACTTAAATGCAATATAGATGGCTAAATATCAAATTTTAAGGATTGTTTGTTACCAATAACAGTGCAAATTAATAAATGTGTGGTAAAATATTAATTTCAAAATACCAATAAATATTGCATTTTTATATAAAATCTTAGATAGTAAATCATGAGAGCTTAAATATATTATGGAAGAAATGTTACAAATCTAAAAACATTACTATTGAACATAGTGAGCATTGCCATATTTAAATCTACACATTTCTAACACTGTTTTTCGAAATATTTCTAATACAAAAATGCTTATATATATATATATATAATACATATTTTGCGGGTTCATCTGTGTTAAAAACTTTTAATATCAATATACTGACGTTTCGACTTGGTCACACAAAATTACCCCAAACTCACAACTCAACCAGACTAACCAAAAAGAAACTCTAAAACACAACCAATGATTTCATTGCTATAAGCAGATTTATAAAGGGATAACAACTACAAAATAACATATTTATATTAAACATTACCCACAATTCTATTTATATTTTGTATATCCATAATAAAAAAAACAACTTTTAAATAAATTAATTGTTTCAGAATTATACATTTTTAATAATAAAGATTCTCTTATCCTTTTTATTCCATTTCTCATCTAAATTAAAAATGTGAACTATGTCTTTTTCATGAATATATAAAGCAGATCTGAGATATTTATTTCTAACTCCACTTTTATGAACCTTTATTATTTCCTTTAAGATCAAACTACTCTTAGAAAAACAAGGGATAATATACACTACTCCAGGAACAATCTTTCTATCAAAAATTACCTTAATATTATTTAATAAATTATTCAAAGGAATATCTGTTTTCCAATATTTTTTTTATTTCTCAACAAATTACTATTTTTATATACAATTCTATAAGAAGATAATTTCCATGTCAAAAAAATAAAATCATATTTTTCTTTATTCTTTACATTATTACAAATATTATTACTATTAAATAAAATATTTTTAATAAATTTATCAGAATAGTTAACACTGAAATAATCTTTATAAAATTGAT
Source organism: Epiperipatus broadwayi (assembly GCA_028023455.1). Taxonomy (NCBI): domain Eukaryota; kingdom Metazoa; phylum Onychophora; class Udeonychophora; order Euonychophora; family Peripatidae; genus Epiperipatus; species Epiperipatus broadwayi. The sequence goes on from JAQFVV010006368.1 coordinate 960,430, forward strand.
CTTTCTGGAGTAAAGCTAACTCATTAGAATTATTTAATCTCTTACTTTTATATAATTTATTGAAACACCTACATTATAAAATACATATTGATATCTATCAGGTTTAATTATAGACCTTAACTGTTTTACTCTTAACATAATGACTATATACCAAACAATTATTCTTTACATTTGTAACCACACATAAATCTAAAAAAAATAATTTAACAAAATCTAGCACCCTCATTCTATAACATATTTAATAGAAGGATCAAAACAAATTCATTTACCAACTTTTTCAATTTATCATTCTCAACTGCAAACATACAATGATCAACATATCTAACAAATAATTGTAAATATAAACAATCCTTCTTAATAATAATTTTCTCCACCAAATAATTAATAAAACTGAAGAAATTAAAAAAAATTATATAATCTATTATCCACTTTTCCTTAATCTTATAAAAATTACTACTATAAATAAAATACATAGAATATCCAATAATAAAAGGATATCTTTAATAATTTTAATCTTATTTTTTGACAAAAATCCATGTTTAACCAAACAGAAATAAGAACATCAATACTGTTTAATATATTAACAGATTGATATATATTCCCAATATCCAAACTATCAAATGTCCAATTATTTTCAATTTTAAAATTATAAATTAAAAAGCCTCAAAAAGAAATGGTGTAATGACCAATGTTATCCAAAAACCTAGAAATATCCTTCACAACACTACTTGTAATGTCAAAAATAAATCTTAAAGGAAAACCATCTTGGTGAGTTTTAATATTCATAAACGTCTTAGCTTATATAAAGTCATTAGGATAACATTTTAAATAATCTACTCTATTAAAAAAATTATATTTATCATTTAAACATGGATTTTCTCAAGGAATAAGACTAAAGTTATTAGAGATTTGCTTTTTTTATTGGAAGATTCTATATATTTTACTTATAATAGCAATTGTTATAAGACTAAGGAAAAGTGGATAATAGGTTATATTATTTCTCATTTAATTTATTCACTTTATATTAATTATTTAATTATTTGGTGGAAGAAATTATTATTAATAAAGAAGGATTGTTTATATTTAAAACTATTTGTTAGATATCTTGATGATTGTTTGTTTGTAATTGAGAATGATAAATTGAAAGAGTTGGTAAATGAGTTTAATTGTTTTTGATCCTTCTATAAAATATATTGTAGAAGGAGGTGGGTTACATTTTATTAAATTTAAATTTATAAATTTATTGGTAATTAAAAATGTAAAGAATATTTGTTTGGTATGTAGCTTTATGTTAAGAATAAATAATTCAGATCTATAATTAAATTTGATAGCTATCTATCTGTATCTCATAAAGTATCTGCTTTAACTAATTATTGATATAGAAGGAATTAAATAATTCTAATGAGGTAGCTTTGTTTCAAAAAGATCCATTTTATAAAAATTATTTGAGTGTTCACTACAGTGATAAATTTGTTAAAAGTATTTTATTTAAAAATAATATTTGTGTTAATGTAAATGATAAAGAAAAATATTATTTTATTTCTTTGCAATTTAAATTATTTCCTTATAGAATTGTATGTAAAAATAGTAATTTGTTTAGAAATAAGATAATTGCTTGAATAAGGGGTATTACTCTAAATAATTTATTAAATAATATTAAGGAAATTTTTGATATAAAGAATATTCCTGGAGTATTGTATATTATTTCCTGTTTTTGTAAGAAAGTATATATAGGTGAGAATAGCTTGAGTTTAAATGAAATAATAAAGGTAATAAAAGTAGAGTTAGAAATAAATTTTTCAGTTCTACTTTATATATCCATGAAAAAGATACAGGTGACACTATTAATTTTGATGAGGTTAATATTGTCTTCTTTGAGAAAAATGAGATAAAAAGAATTAAAGAATCTTTATTATTAAAATTGTATGATTCTGAAGCAACTAACTTATTTAAAAGATCTTTTAACATTAAGAATGTATGGAATGTAAGTGGAATTGTGGGTAATGTTTACTATAAAAATGTTATTATCTTGTAGTTTTTTACACTTGAGAAGTTTGTAACAGTGAAACCATGTTTTAGAGTTTATTTTCTTTGGTTAATCTGGTTGAATTGGGAATTTGGGGTAATTGTGATCATTTTATTGACTAAATTTAGCTTTAGGCGTTTAATGTTTATATATATATATATATAAATCTTTACACACATAAGTATATTTCGATAAATTGATCTTTTGAAAATTATATTATGAATAACAATTCCAATGCATAAAATAATTATATATATATATATATATATATATATATTATAATGTCCATTAACCCTTTAACTGAAAATTAATTTTATTGGGCAAATGAGATAAAACTCTAAACTTTTAATTGGTCAATTCACAAACTCAACTGTAAAAATATATTCATCTTTTAATATTATATTCACTTAACTTTTGTTTGTAGAAAATATATTAATAATTTGTCAAGTTATGAAAGTAAACAAAAGTTTTTTCAAAAATAAATTTTTATTTATAATTATAAAAATATTTGATAGCAGCAAATCTAAAATGAATGTTCATAACCATCTAAAAAGTGTTGCTGATGTCAGTGATTTCTTTTTCAATTTTACATTGTGGAGAAGTAAATAATTTTCACTAAAATCTTAACTATTTTTCTATAATAATTTTATTTTTAGCATATTTTATCAAAATAATTTATAATATGCCATAAAATACTTTTAAAATTATCTAAAACATTCGTTTATGATTTTCAAAATGAACAAAAGAAATTATAACAATAAAAATTATTGACAAGTGCTTTTCTTTGTCTTTGATGGTTAACCTTTTAACCGCTAATTATATTATTGGTTGTATGAGGTAAAAATCAAATCTTTCAATTGGCCAACTCACAAACTGAAGACAAAGCCTATTGTTAAAACATATTCACCTATAATATTAAATTCAACTCAGATACGTTTATAAAAAGTATATTACTAATTTTTCAGGTTATGAAAAGAACGAAAGTTCTTTCAAAAATAAATTGCTATTTATTTATTCTAAAATATTCAATTTCGGCAACATAAAAGCTATAATATAAAGAAAAAGGTCAACTTTTACGTTATAGAAAAGTAAATATTTCTTTTAAATATTTCTTTAATATTTTTACTAAAATCTTCAATATTTTTCGAAAATAATTTTGTTTTTTTAGTTTTTTTTTTAAAAAACTAGTTTAATTTCTGAAATTATATTTTTTTAATATTTAAAATTGCATTCGAAATGAAAATCTCAGCGTTTTTCTTTATTTTCTTTGATCAGGCGGTTTCTTTGTTCTTTCCAGCCAATCAGAATGTCTTTTTCGGCTGAGAGCATGCTAAGAACCAATCACAAATAATGTTCTTTCTTTGTTTAGGTTTAAATGCATTGATTGTTAAACCATTCGAAATCCGAAGTTGCATCCATCCTAATTCTAAATCACCCGCATCGCACAAATTCGCAGGTCTCAAAGCATTTATGTTTAGAAACTATCACTTGTGTAAATATGAAGCACATAGGAAGGAAAATATTAACAATTATATTAAAGACCTATTAGCAGCAGGATTCAAATACAAAACCATTAGGAGAAAAGTCATGAAATTCAACAGCACAATAGATGATAAATTGCCTCGCACCAATCTACCTAGAATAACGGTCCCCTACATCCCTAAAATATCCAGCAAACTAACGAAAACCTTGAGCAACAAATTTAGCATAATATTCAGAACTCCACCCAACACTAATAGGTTGATCAATAACTCCAAAGACTACATTGATCCAGCGCTCACCCCACATGTGGTGTACTCCATTTCCTGCCCCCAAGCCGGATGCCACGCCACATATTATGGTGAAACGAAAGCCACAATTAACACCAGATTGGCTCAACATCGGTATGCCTTCAACAGAGCCCAAACGAACAGCAGTACATCTTCTGCATTTTTTGAACATACTAAACAATCGGGGCACAATTTTATTCCCGCTAACCCCGTTATTTTATGCTCAGAACCAAACGACTACAGGAGAAAAATAAAGGAGGCATTCTACATTAACAGAGACATCCATGCAATCAACAGAAGAGACACGTGCTTCGACATCTCGAAAAAATGGGCTACGTAACAGTAATTCATTTGAATATTCTCATTTACATATATTAAGTACATTTTCACTAAGGCTATGAGTATGAGGCACGGTTCCTCAAAAACGTTCAGCCAAATTTATTATTAACTATATATTTTTTCTCTAATAATTTACAATTAAGTATTTTTATTATTACAAATAAGGAGAAATTAAAACCACGTTTATTATTTTTTACTTGTAAAATAAGTCGGAAGAGGGCACCATCATACAGAACTTTTAAAAATCTATTCAATACCTGTAAAACGAATATTTTAGCAAAAGAACTTGCAGACTTAGAGTGACGTCAGATGTCTACGAGGAGCCTCGTAAGAAACAGTCTTTTGGTTAACAGCCAATCAGCATCAAGGACATACTGCCCACTTCCATTGTTAAACTTAAAATTTGAATATTATTGATTTTTTACTTGTAAAATAAATCAGAAGATGGCAGCATCTTATGGAAATTTTTTTAATCTTTAAAAAGAGTGCAAAGTTTTAGTGGTAGTGTTAAAAATGATGGAATTTGAGCAACTTGAAGCTGGCTCCGGTTTTGATCAGAGAATGGCATCAAAAGGTTAATTAAAACAAAATTGTAATTATAATTTAAGGATTGTTTATAATAGTTTGTGAACAGTTAAATTTATTATTTCAATTATAATATATATATATATAATTCTGACAGCAATTGCATGAATTGCAACAAAACCTAAATATTACCAGTTGTTTTATTTATTTATTAAGCAATATAAAATAAATATTTCATTTTATGAAATTTGGCAGTAAAATAATTTAAAATTCAAATGTATCAATCTACTTCTAAAAATGTTTGAAATTTTATTTTTAAAATAACTTCCTCTTATAAAACTAAAATTAAAAATATTAATTTATACAGTGATTTTTTTTTTACTAAAACAAAGTAAATACATTATCGATGATGATGTAAAATTGACTTTATCTTTTTAATAAGTAAAGCCACCTTGATATAATTATAACAAATGATTACATTTTAATAAAAACTTTTGAGGTTTTACATTAATTTTATTTTTGTGAATTGTTGATTTTTTATTATAATTTTGTCACCTAATTTTAAATTATTTTTATCCTCTAGTAAATAATATGTTTTTGTTTCCCAGATGCTTTCATTTTAAAGTGGTTTTATTGAAGTGGCAAATGAGTTTGTTTGTTGGTATGTTAATTTGTAAACTTTTGATTTATTTAAAGTTAAATTTGAATTGGTATTTTTGTCTAACATCCTGTTTTGCTTACTATGTCCCATAGTAGTATTCTTTCTTTAATTTGAACCCCTCCATGTTCACATATATTAACATGTATTAATGTATAATAAGGTATATTAATGTATGTGTATATATTTTTGCATGTGTTTGCATATATATAAGTATTAATGTCAGTATGCATATAGGTGCAATACATATATTCAATTATAAATTAAATTAATAAATAATGTAAATTGTGTAAACATTGTTGTATGTGTATGTGCGCACCTACATATTTATGCCAATGAAGCTGCAATGTAATACATTTCATAAGCTATTTGAATTATTTTATCTTTAAGTTATTATAAAATTAGAATACAAATTTACTTTTGTTTTCATATAAATTTTCAATTCTAGAGGTGGCAATATTACACATATAACAAAATATTTGCAGAGGTTAAATCTATTTTAAAAGTTTCCCTGTTTCTTGGAAATTATCCCACCACACATATCTGGTTTAATTCATGTGGAAACCAAGAACAGATTTTAAAATAATTTTAAAATAAATTTTAAACAAAGGAAAAATTCTGTCAAGTTACACCATTTTATGAATTGATTTTGCTTTTGTCCTTTCTCAATTTAATAAAGATATGTTAAAACTTAAGATTAAGAACTGAAAATTGTAAACAAGTTCATGGTTTTGTCAAGAGGGGATCAAGGAATTAATATAAAAAAACTTCAATTTTCAACACTAAAGGTTCACTCTTTTAAATTATGAAATGTTTTGCTGTTGGGGGGATATGCCCATTTTAACAAAGGAAATGAGTGTCTAGAAGCCTTAAATTTTGCTGTCTTCTTTTGAGTAACCGGTCTATGAAAATGGAGAAGTTCAAAACCAACAGCCTGCTAAGAAGACATCAGAGACAAGTCAGCCCAGTAGAGAATGTCAGTGCCAAATGCCATGAAGGATGCCTCAGCTAGAAGAAGATCAGTAACATTTCTTCCTGCAGAGTTCTATAAAATAAATCTTAAACTAAACTATTTTAATAATTCTCTTAAGCTAGCTGAAATGTTGAACATTCATAAATAATACTTATAACTTCTTAATAAATGCACTCTGTAATCTAAATTTAATGTAACTGTAATAAATATAGTAATGTAACTTTTAAATTTAATAATAATAATAATATTTGTAAGAATCTTGCCTCTATATTAAACAAGTAAATATAGATTAATAATTATTCTAAGCATAATAACTATAATCAATTATTACATATATCTATGCTGTCCTGATCTGTAGTTATGCCATTCTCTTTTATATTACTTGTTTAGTTCATTGATTTATGATATGTCATAATTCAAAATAGAAATTAGTAATATTAGTAAATTTGGAAAGATGATTAGAAGCTCTCTTGTAAATGATTTATGCAATTTACTATGTTTTAGCTTATCATAATGAATTAAGTCTAGTTAATTAATCCCAAGAATATTATAAAGCATATTATAAATAATTAGTTAAGTCCCACATATGCTTTACTCCTCCTTAGTTTATGTTTAAACTATCCAGATTTAATCTGTAAACTAGACTACATTAATTAACCCTTTTGTAGCATGTTTTATGTATGATAATCCATGGCATAAATTAGTTTCACAGAACAAAACTATAGATTTAATGCATTAGTAATTTTAATATTTTATATTATTTCAGTGAGCATTATGAATATGTTTTTATAAAGCACACACATGCAATATGCATTGCTATATGTTTTCTGTATAAAAGTGGGATTCTCGTTTAAGGCCATCCCATTATGCTTAGTTCAGACAGCTCTTTCTAGAACTGGAGCATGAGGGTCTAGAACCATGTTTTAAGCTGATCCAACCTCCCAAACTAAATATTTTTCATATTATGAAAGCAAGTCATATGGCTCATGGGAACCAAATACTTGGTACTGAATCACATGAATGGTCACACATTTGGGCTGCAACTCTTATTTAGTTAATGTAGCATCTTAGTATCTGAAACTTTACTGCAAACACTAGTTTTCCCCTCCATACTATTATTTACTTTACCATTGATCTGAACATCTGATCTAGTTAATATAAAGCAATATGTATAGGAATCACATTTTTTGCTTATTGTGTATAGGTAAATCAGAATAAATTATATTTTGTTAGTTATCATTCTTGTCAGTTAACACATAGCAAACCAAGAATAAATGGTATACCATATTCAGGCATGATTACAGACAGCAGGTATGAATTTGTAATAACTTTGAAATTAAATGATTTAAAGTGAATGAAAGATGGGACCTTTGTATTTAACTCAACTCATCATTGTAAGACACCTGTGAGGGTAAATCCCAATGCACTTCTATTTTGTACTACTAACTTATATTTTAGTAATTAAAAATATTTAATTATAATAATGATATTGTGTTATTCACAGTCCATTCCAAGTCTTATCCAAATCTTATTTCATTTAATTAAGTATTATTATATGCATTATCTAGTCAGGCTTAAGTGTGTGTATTTAATCAATTTATTCTATTTAGTCATTATTCCCTGAGTCTCATTCTCCACCCTTTGCTACTGCTGGCACACAAATTAAAGATGACCAAGTGTCACCTCATATCTGTCATCTATAAGGTACTAAATCATGGAGCATTTGTGAAGGAACTGAGGTGCAATCTGATTCAAAGTCTCAACCCCTCATCTAGATCAGCATTGATATATTTTGCCAAAACTCTGGATTTTGTTTTGTGAATGTACAAATATGACTGTTACAAATTGACATTTTAAAATTCTGGTTTAACACATTTAAATTAAATAGAATTGCTTGAAATTTGGTATACAACTCATCAATATCATACTAATACATATTGTACATTAATTTTTGTGGTAGAACACTTAGCACTTTAGACATGGAACAGAGAGGGAAATTATAGTGAATATTTTGATATTTAAAATTTTAAATTTGTCTTAGACCTTTTATTGTTTTAAGTATGATTTGATGATGATAATATAGCGATTTTTTTAAATAATAAGAAATTTTGTTTATAATACAGCAAAGCCACTTCAAAAAAAAATTTTTAATAAAAAGAAAAAATGTCAACAACAATTATAAACAGAACAGTTACAAGCTGATTTCTCATACATAAATAGTATACACATTAACTTACTACAGAAATATCTAGTAATAAATATACAATCTATGTGACAAATTGATTTAAAGTAAAATTATATGTATTACATGAAGTTAATTTAGACTATAGGTTTGGTAAAAAAAATTTGGAAAAAATAAAATAAAAATTTTCAATCAAATACATAAATATCAATCACTTTTTACTTAAAAATATTTCACATTTTAATTACTTATATATACATATATTATTGTGTACACATACTAAATATGGTATTACATAAAGTATATAAATTTTAACATATAACAGAAATATTTTATAATATATATATAAACTATAAATATCAAGTCAATTGAAAGTAAGATACAGTTTTACATTTTCACTTACTGCACCAATACTAAAAACTTAAAAATAATAGGGATAAAATTATTTTTTATATTAAATGCTTTTATTGATTGAGAACTAAAAAGAAATAAAATAATTGTTTCTTCAATCACAATTGAGTCTTTTAGATTTAATTTGAAGTAAAAGCATTGCAAAAGAGTCAGATATTAAGGATTGACTTAATTCATTTCTGAACTCCCATGCTTTTATTTCAAATTAAATCTAAAAAAAATGATTGTGGTTGAAGAAACTTTTTTTTAGTGCATGGTAAATAGAGTATTTAACATAAAACATTTTTTATCTTTATTACTGACATATAATCATATATCTTCCTGATATTAACCTCTCTTCATTAAGTAATCACCATTATTATTATTATTATTATTATTATTATTATTATTATTATTATTATTATTATTATTATTATTATTATTATTATTATTATTATTATTATCATCATCATCATCATCATCATCATTAATATTTTCATATAGATCAAAGAAATTACCATTATTTTCTTCATCTTTATTTAGATTTTTAAAAACATTGTTTAATTAATATATCTTATATGTATTTTTTTTTTTGGTTTTATAAATAAATTGATAGTAAAATATTAAAGATTTTAAGACTTCTCATTCGATAATTTAATATACAAAATTAACAAAGCGTATGAAACACTTGAATGAGAAGCTATAAGTCTGTGTATCTTTATAGCTTCTCATTCAAGTGTGTCATATGCTTTGTTAATTTTGTATAATAAATTGATAGTGTAAATTATTATCTTTTTTTCCATTTACTTTTTTTAAAAATTTATAATAGTAATATATGAATTTTTATTTTTATTTATAGCCATATTTTTTTTTATTTATAATCATATTTTAATTATTAATATTATAATCAATGTACTTAATAGTTGCTCACTAAGCCATCAATTTAAATTGTCTTTTTAAAAAAAAAATTATATTTTAAAATTTGTTTATTGAATTTTTTTCTTTTCTATTTTTATTTATTAAAATAATAATATTATGTTTTATATCAATATCAGAATTTCAATTTGTAAGGCAAAGCTACATGGTGGGGATTCATTGTATCATCACATTTTTTGTGATTTTTGTATTCATAAAATTTATATTGTTATCAACTTCCTCTTCAGTTTTAAAAATAATATTCTTGTGATGATTGAATGATCATCATTCACAACAGAAATATATATTTTTTTAATTTTATAATTACAATTTATGACTATTTATATATACAACAAATCAATTTACCTAGAAAAAACTAAAACAATAAACATCTGCATTAAGAAGTAAATACTTTTTTTCTTAATGATTATTATTTTTAGCACACTATTTATTAAATATATATTAAATAATAGAATATAATTAAATAAATATTTATCTTTGCATGTATAGTAAAACAATTCACTCCAAACAGTCTAGCATAACCACATACTATATGGGAAAAAATGATTTTCATCTCCCTAATTAGAAACAGCAAAATAATCATTTATCAAATAACAATTGTATACTATCTACAAATTAGTTTTAGAAAAGAAAATAATACTCTTTTATTAAGCTTTATATACTTCTGCAATTATAAATTATTTTATCACCAGTTATATATATATACAAGATAATTGTCTTTTTCAGATATTTTTGTTATTCATATATTTTAGAAATATGTGATAGAATCAAATTTTTAAATATATATATATAAAAATGTACATATCCTTAAAATTAAATATATTTAGTATACATATAGAATTAAATTAGTCTATGTATTTATATTTAACTGACCAAATAAGCGCGATAGGTGGCTGTTATATACTAGAAATGAGGAATGCTCCGATTAAAAAAACAAAAATCTTGAAAAATTACTTGTGCAATGCACTCATTATTCAACCTTCTACAAAATTAGAGATTTACCCCCATTTTACGAGAGAGTGATGTAATAGAAAAATATCAACAGTCAACAGGATTATTGGGGTCCAGGTTTTGGCACTTCTAATGACATAATGAACGAACGTCGAAGGTTCTTTCTGAAATACGTGTCTAATGAGAGGATATTTTGTGTGTCTGTGTTGACTTACATTTATGATATAGTGGAATTAATATAAAATTTGCCCTGATAAAAATTTTAACGAAACAAAATATATATGCGTAATACTTTAATTAATAATCATTGATATATATATATAGTGGATGGTGAAATGAATGTTTTTTTTATTTACATGATGAGTTACGCTTATTTAAAATATGCAGCTTAGATTATTTTTAAATATATTCACGAACAAATAAGTTATTGTCAATAAAAACCATTACATGTATTGATTGATATATAGAAATACGCACAACTATGTCATAGATTTTTGAAACATTTATCTAGCCCTGTAATTTAAACAATAACGAATTCATCATGTTTTTAAATCTGTCAACTTTTAACAGGCGTTGCTACCAAACTGAAACTTATAGAGTCACCCAGTATTTTCTAATCAATGTCAAAAATAGATTGACCAAATAATATTTCTTCGAGTATAAAATTCTGAATTGATTTTTGATACGTGGGCGTGTATATTTATAACTACTAAGGTTTTATTGTATCTCACTAATGGTTTAAATGTCAAGTTCGTTTAGATATTTTTAAGGCTTAATGTTATTTGGGTGTTATTTTTAGCACTGCTATAATATAAAGAAAGATACGATATAAATAAAGCTCTTTAAAAGTCATAATATTTTTTTACAATAACGAAGTTAATTTAATAATGCAGCAACTCGACTGTCTGAATAAATAGATAAATAGCCACAAGGCTAGTTGCTTAAAAAGTTCTGAGAGCACAATAGTTATAATTTTTTTTTCATATGTCATAGCATCGGCCCGGACGCGAACCCACAACCGTCTGCAACCAACTACTTGCTTGCATGGCGGCTGCGATACCTCTCGGCTAACAACGCAAGACAATAGTTATAATTCATTAAAAAAATGATATTTTCATTTAAGTTCAAATGGTAATTGATTTGAAACGTGGTGTTTAGTCGGCCACTCTCATCATCAGCAGCAGCTATTCGTTAATATGTTTTCACTCTAATTGCAAGGGGGAGTGATAGAGACAAATAATAATAAATTAGAGATAAGTTTTGAGATAACACATATAAAACACCTTGATTGGTCTACTAGTGTGTTCAATTGGGATTTTGAAGAAGTTTTTGTAACTTCCTCAACAGCAAGTTTTCTTTATGATAGACTTTAACATTTTAGTAACTCTTCTTTATATTCTATCCTGTACTATCTTCACAATGGAAACAATCAATGTTACATTTCTTTAGAATGTTTTAATATAATACATTTAACAGGGAAAAACACATGTTTCTTTCATGATAATCCATGCTCAGGTTCTCTACAATTTAATTTTAGGAAGTCTGGTACTGTTTGTTTATTTCACATAACCAATCCAACACAGTACAGCTGTTTATATCATAAGAGGAAATTATTTTGGCATTTGAGTGTGCTATTGAATTGCATAAGGTTCTAAACCATATAAGGCAAATTATATGAATCCTATGTTTATCTAAAACATGCTACTAGATGTGAAACACTGGTTGTAAAATAACAGCTCCCCAAAATATACTTGTTATGATCAAACAAACTTTTGTTTTTACATAATCTATTTTGTAACTTTTAGTTGCTCAGAAAAAAGAAGAGTGTAATCTGTATAATGTCTGCTGTTAACCACCATATTTGTTAAATATTTATATTAAATTTGTCTTTAAATATAAATAAAAACAAGAGACCATTTTTTCTGTATTTAAACATCAGTAAACTTTGGTATGTTGTGTAATTTAGCGCAGTAATAAAATAGCATCCTCTGAAAGTCACAATCCAAGGATCATAACTCCTGCATGAATTTTTCTGCTGTTCAAATGTGTTATAAACTCTTGAGCAATAAACCATTAGATTATTATTAATAGAAACGGTTTGTAATTTTTTGTCATACTTAGTAACCTTTTAGAAAATTCACAGTATTTGACCACACATATTGACTTAAATTATCTTAAGTTACAAATATTTGCTATAAAGTTTTATGTTAGTTTAAAAAGTGCAATTGGGCATAGTTGATAGCGCATCTGACTTGGGATTTGGAAGTAACAGGATCTGATACTCAACCTTTTTATGAATTCCTAATCAATAAAGTCATATGCTGCTTTATATTAGTTTATAAATTGAAATCATAAAAAATAAATATTTATAATGTTTTTCTATATAAAAAAAATAATGTATTATTCTAGGTTTAAAGTCTAACCATAAACTTTGATTATATTATTAAAAAAAAAAAGAAAACTTTAAAATTGACTCAATGATAATAAATATCCACAAATCGCTTAAATTTTGCCCTGCACTATATATAATAAAGCAAAAGCAGCTCTCTTTTCTAATGCCATCTATAGTCATATTGAGTAATTACTGATCTCCAGATAATAATTAATTATAATTAATTACTCTTAATTATTATTAATAATTAATAATTATTATTAAATAATTATAATTATATTGTAATTAATTACTGAAGAAACATGCAAATAAGCATATTATATTAATGACACTACATTTAAATCAAATTGACAATACTGTTTAACAAAACAGTTGCTGTGCATATTGTAAGCACAATGACAATGATATTTTTATCATTGGTATTCTATTGTGATTATAAATATGTTTTAAATAGTGCAGTGTATATTTTCTAATTCGTGTTTAAGTACTTTAATTTTCTCCTCTTTTTTTTTTAATTATACACCAGGAATATTTCTTTTGCCAATCATAGTCACATTTGGTCATATGAAAAAGAGTTATTATTTAAAATGAAGTCAAAGATAATTTACTCTAAAAGTAAATATAAAAAATATTCCCAAGTTTTTTTCCCCATGAATCCTTTATCTGGAATCCACAATATTGCAATCAGATGAAATATGAATGGAAAAAGGTTCCAAAACATATAAATACATATATAAATATATCCACTGCTTATCAATGATGTATGGCTAATTGTATTGTCTATGAACCAGTCATCTTTGATAAAAATCTGCAGCTTTTTGAAAAGTATTTTGTTTGGTGCAGACTCAAATTCTAGCTGTAAGCATGGCAGAATTTTATAACTATCCCAGTTGAATCATCAAAAACTACAATCTCTTTGTGTGCAGTGTCATTTAACTTTTTATTTTAGCATTTTTTTCTTCATCTCCATTTTATTTTTATTTATTACATTATTGATATATTAATAATGAATCTCTCATGCCATTGGATGATTAACTACATTAGAATGTGATTTGTGTTTTACATTTTTATTAATCAATAACTTCATAGTAATTCTGACTTTATCAATCATTTCTTTGTTGCATTTTTTCTTTCTATTGTTTAAAAAATTAGAATGATAAGATATTAAAAATAATGGACATTGATTGTTAAAATATGAAGAAGATAATGAATTCTAATTGTGCATTTGATGATAATATTTATTAAATTATATAATATTATTTTAAAAGCTATCTAAGTAATAATTATGTATTTATGATTTTTTGTTTTATTCTTATTGTGGTGTTTCAGGTTACCAGTTTAAATTCATTCTCTTGGGATATCTGTAGCTTTTGTTTACTAGTTTTGCATTTATTCGATAATATAAATTGAAGTTAAAATATTAACTTATTAATTTTTCAAAAAATATAGATGTCATATTATATAGAGAATGCAATATAAAAAACAGAGATTGACAATTTCTTTGTTTCTCAAACTAATAATTGCACTTGTGTGAGCTCATCTTTTATTCAAATCTTAAAAAATGAAAATTGTATATTATATTAACTGTGATCTTCATAATGCATTCATAAAATCATTTTATAGTTTCAAATAATAATCAAAATTAAAAAGTTAATAAATTGTAATAACCATGTATAGCTAATAAATATATAGAGGTAATAAATATATAATCTATATTCTTTTAATGTAATTTTTTATCTCTTGTGTAATGTTATTTTTTATATAATCAAGTTAATGTAAATAAGAAATTAAATTATTATTTTTATTTAAATAATTTTCAAAACTTCAATAGCAAATTAAGCAAATATTTTTTTATTCATTTTTATTAGGGAATATTATTTTTTTAAATATATTTTAATAAATTGTATTTAAAATTGTTCAAATCATACTATTTAAATTTATTTTTATCTAATTAGTAATCTTTTTTAAAGCAACAAATACAAGAATGTTTTTAGATATTTTCCTTTTTACCACTCACTTTTAAATAATTCATATTTTATGAAACAATAAATAAAAATAACACATTATCAAATTTTTTGCCAAGAATACACTTTCTCATAATTAAATAAAAATATGTAATGAATTTAAATTTATTATATTTCCTAATTAATTTTTATTTAATTAATTTAATTTTTCATTAATTAGTTATATTTAAATTATGCTAATAAAATACATTTAACTTTTAAATGTTTTTCTCTCCCATCATTATAATTTCAGATATGTATTGGAATGATTTTGTTTAAAATCATAAAAATTCTAAATCAGAAAATGATATATATTTTTGATTTCAGCAATAATACATTTAATCTCTGCTGATTTAATTAAAAACTTAAAACCACATTTAAAAAAAAAAATCATTTTGTATTTTTTTTTTCTGTGTACTAAAATAATTATGATACAATTTAACACAATTTTATATTTAAAATAATTTGTTTTCAAATTATATTTTTTAATTACATTTTTTTCCAATTACAAATAAAAAAGTGTGAGTGATATATAAATAAATATATGTATAAAATTCAGGAAATATTTTAATGCATACTTCAAAATTATTTCTCATGTCATTGGTTTATTAAAAAAATGAAATACTCTCAATCCAAAGCTTAAGATAATATTGTTTTTTTATTTATTTGTACAGAAAAGATTGGACTGCACACTTTGTCCAAAAACCATGAATTTAAATCAGTCAAATGTAATATATAATTTCTTTTTATTAATAATTGTCATGTGTGAGATTACTCTCAATTTAAACATTGTCAATAATGAGTGAAAAATGAAATATGTAATATAAGATAGGTCTAATGATTTCATAATGTGTAATATTTTGAGATTATTTCTCATAAGACTAGTTTCTGATAAAACTGTTTCAGACAAATCTCAAAGTGTTATATATATATATATATATATATATATATATATAACACTTGAGATTTGTATTATATATATATATATATATATATATAATATTTTCATCATAATATAATGTATAATAAAGTATTTTGTTTTCACTGTGTATTAATTCATATTAATTCCCAATGTTTCAAGGAAATAGAATTCATCATTACCAAGGTTAAATTTTCAATGCTGAAAATTTAACTTTGAGAATGGCAAGATGCTATTTTATTGAAATATTGGGAATACAAATAATACACAGGTCTAATCCAAAAACTACTTTATTTACATCATATAACCATGAAAACATTAAATATAACATCATTAAACTCTATGGGGAAAAATATTTTATCATTTAAACGCTTTCAAAAGATCTTACATGAAAAAAGAAGCTTTGAAAACTTAACCTTGACAATGGCAGATGCTATTTAAGTGAAAATATATATATATATATATATATATATATATATATATATATATATATATATATATATATATATGGGCTCACCTATCTCCGGATTAATAGCTTATTTATTCATGGAAAATATAAAAACTCGTGCTTTAGAATCATCATCTTTAAAACCTCTTATTTGGCTCAGATACATACTTCACACTTTTGTCATATGGCAATGTGGAAAAAATAAATTAGATTATTTTTTTTTTACATTTAAATAATATGCATCCTCATACTAAATTTTTAGTGGAGGTAGAATCTGTTGGAAAATTTTCTTTTCTTGATGTTCTAGTGACCAGGACCCCAAATAGTTTATCTTTTTTGATTTACAGAAAGAATACACACACAGACAGATATTACATTTTCATTCTCATCATCACACAACTCAGATAGTTTCCATAGCCAAAACTCTTTTAAATAAAGCAATTAACCTTTCAGATAAGTCACATCTGAAAGAAGAAATAAATCATATTAATAGTGTTTTATTAGCAAATACTTATAATTACAAATTTCTTACAAAAGCCTTATTTCAATCACAAAATGGACAAATAGGAAACAAAAAGATGATAAATCAGCTATTAGGATTTGTGTTCCATATGTAAAAAAACAACAGACACTAATGGATGTATATTAAAATGTTATAATATAAATACAGCATTTTCTACTCATCAAAAGATCAGCAATATAATAGCTAAGCCTAAGGATTTATTCCCTCTTAAATCTCATTGTGTTTAACAAATCTCATGTGGAAATTGTAAAGCTTCTTACATAGGTATGAGTAATCACCTCATTAGTGTTAAAAGAGATGAACATGCTAAACAACACTCATCATCATCATCAAAATTCTTACTTTATACTATAGATTCAGGTCATAAGATTATTTTTTCTAGTACCAGAATCATATCCAGATGTAATAATCTCTACCAGTGCAAAATTAAAGAAGTCATTGAGATACTTAAAAGGCCAGATTTTATCACTAAATGAGATGATACATGCAAATTTCCTCCTATTTGGAAAGATTTTTTAAAAAAAACATTCTTAATGTAACATTTTTGCTATTGGTGGAACTTTAATGTTTTTACCAAATCAGTGATTGTAGCACCTTTACAAACATCTCTCTACCTTTTACCACTGAGTAGATGACTTGTGTAATCAAGTCGAAACATCAGTATATCAATATTTAAATTTTTTAACACAGATAAAGGCACAAAATATGTCTTATATATATATATAATGAAATATGTTAGGGAGTAATTTTCTTAAAATATGATATGATGTTCAGGAGTTATACTGTAATTCAATCATCAGAAATGGCAGGATTGAACTGCAAATCAGAGTTTTAGTCTGGGTGTTTTTCGGTCTTTTGTAAACTATGCTTGTCATTTGCTTATAAATACCAAACTATGCAAAGAATTTTCTCATACACAGATATATTTAATATCTAAATACATATATATTGACAATATTAAACTTAATGTAATTATAAGGGACTTGAACTCAGACTTTATAAGATGTATTGGATAGGCATGGTGAGTTTGAAAGTCTTATATATAAGAAATTAACAGAAAGTACTTCTGCAGATTTAAGGATTGTTTGTAATAGTTTGTAAACCGTTAAATTTATTATTTCAATTATAATTACAATTTTGTTTTTAATTAACGGACATTTTATTTATTTTACATATATTAAATACAATGGATTTAAGTAATTTTAGAAAATGGTGGATCATTAAGGAATGGTGGAGACAATGTAAAAAGATTATTAAGCTGAAATGCAAACTTCATTTTTTGAAGAATTGTAAAATTTTTCAAGTATTCCTGAATTGTTGTAGCATAAAGTTCAACAGTTGGATAAATTTAATACCATAATGTTTGGATAAATTAAAATTAATTATTTTAAATAATACTATTAAAAGGTATAAAAAGAAACTTTTTGATTTTCGAAAATATTTGAAAGCAATTGAACATTTAATAATTTTAAATAAATGATGTGCTTAAAACGAATATAAAATTGTTTGTGAAAATGTATTTAAAATAATTGAACAGAAATTATATAATAAATTTGAGAAAAAAGTTTTTTTTTTTATGTAATAAGCAATACCCACATGCTTATAATAAGTTAAACTTTATTAATTTATCAAATAATAGAATACATTTAATTCAGAAATATGTTTTAAGCCATGGAGCTAAATACTTGGTGGTATTTGGAATGATTATAATTTGGAACTAATTGCAGCTGTTCAAAATTCATTTGAAATGATTCCTAGTAATGATAATTTTTATGATGACATTATTAAGAAGATTACTTGTAATAAATTTAATGCAATGCCTTATGATAAATCATGGCAATTGGATATTTTGGAATTTAAATGGAGATTGTAGAATGATAATATTATTTGTTTGAAAGAGGACAAAGGTTTGAGTATGTGCTTGTTGATGAAATGTCAATATATTGATAAAATTAAAATGCAAATGGACAAACTTGGTTTCTTTTTGATTGAAGATTATAATATGGATGGTCAAAGAATAAAATTTATTAAAAAGTGATAAAAATAAAGTTTTAAATAATAATTTATACTATATGATATATCCTTCTTGTGCTATATGTCCTCGTATTTTTGAAATTATAAAATTACATAAAGAAGGTAATCCTTTGCGAGTTATGATAGATTTTGGTGGTTCATTTATGTATCAGACTTCTAAATATATTGGTAAACTTTTACAAGACTTTTTAGGATTTGGGAAAAATACTATTGCTTCATCGTTTGACTTTGTAAATAGTATTAAAAATTTGATGATTGATAAAAATGATATTATTGCTTCATTGGGTGTTACAGAAATATATTGATCTATTGATAGAATGAATTCCATAGAAAATGAACATGCATTAAAAAGTAAAAGTATTTGTAAATATATGATAAAATTTATTGTTGATTCTTTAAAAATTTTTAATGATAACAGTGTTGCATCTTTTGAAGGTCAATATTATAAGATGTCTAAAGGTTGGTCTATGGGTCTGCCTGTAGTTGCACAAGTTTGCAATTTCATTTTATCCACATATGAGAGGAATATTTTAAATATGTGTACTTTTGGAGATATTAAAATTTACAATAGATATGTGGATGATGTTTTTGTTTGTGGAAATACAAATAGTATAAATTTGCTTGTAGAAAAATTAAATAAGTTAAATGGCTTGAAATGGACTATTGAAAAGGAACAGGACAATAATATTAAATATTTAGATTTAATGATTATAAGAGATAACAGTATATTAAATTATAAACTAATAATCAAGCCACTGCAAAAAAGAGAATATATAAATTGTAAATCAAAAGTACCAGTGATGCATAAGATGGCAAGTTTTATATCTTTTTTGTTTCGGAATGAAAAATTATGTTGTTACCAAAGTGATAAACTGAAAAATATTGAAATATTTGCCAAGGAATTGCTTGATGTTGGTTATAAAATGGAACAAATAAACAATAATTTATGTCAATTTAAAAAAAGTTATAATAATTTAAAGAAAATGAAGATTAATAGTAAACAATGGATATCTATTCCATTTATTTCAAACCCACAAGTGAAATTTTTTAAGGATTTATATAAGAATTTGTTTAATGTTTCATTCTATGTTCCAAACAATATTAATAAATGAGTCAATAATTATAAGAATGTAATACCCGTCAAGCAGAAAAGTAATATCATATATCAATTTTTTTGTGATTGCATGCTATCATATATAGGTGAATCTAGGTGCAGTATTGAGAAAAGATTGAAGGAGCATGAACTGCTATATAAGCGTGTAAAAAATAAAAATAATAGTGTTTTAATATCTCCTGCAGTTTTCTTTGATCACAAAAAAAACATGTAAATATAAATTTAAATTTGATTTTGAAAATGTGAAAATTCTTCATGAAGAGAGAAACCATTGTAAAAGAAAAATTAAAGAGGCAATTTTTATAAACAGGAATAAAATGTATTTAATAAATTGACAAGCTGCTAACATTAAAATATGAGATTTGTGGAATTTGAATTGATGATGTTTGCTTCCGCTTTTGTTTTTGAATTTAATGGCAGTTGAGGCCGGTTTAAGAAATTAACTGAAAATACTTCTGCAGATATAAGGATTGTTTGTAATAGTTTGTAAACCGTTAAATTTATTATTTCAATTATAATTACAATTTTGTTTTTAATTAATGGACATTTTATTTATTATATATATATATATATATGGATAGAAACAATGGATGAAATTAATAATAACATTTAATTAGGATAAAAGCCTTTTGTTAAAAATAACTTAAATAGTAAAAAAATATGCCAATGTGTTTGAAAACAAATGTTTTTAATAAATGTATTTGTCAATTTTTAAAAATATGAGAATTGGATACTTAATAGAATAGCATTACAAATATTTCATAGCACTCAATGAAGTATGGAGATATGTATGATATGAGTAACAAGAAGAGATCAAAACAAAACTTATTAATGAGAAAACAGAAGGTATTACTGACATCAATGAAAAAACTGAAATATGAAATAAAATTGGAGTAAATGTATTGCCAGAAGGGGATATATAGATGGGTAGTTTTTCGATTGGATTCCAAAAGATTATAAAAAAAACTGAGAAATAGATCACATGTCTAAGGAAATTTGCTGAGATGATGTGGGCAAGAGAGACTAGAAAATAAAAACTGAATTAGACATGGAAAAACCTTTATTCTTAAGTGGATCAATAATAGTTGAAAATTATATATATATAAACAGATACACTGTTTCATATATATATATATATATATATATATATATATATATATATATATATATATATATATATATATATATATATATATATATATATATATAAGAAGATCCTCCCCCCACAAATTAAAATGACATAGGTTAAATTTAAATCAGATTAGCAATATTTTAAAAATAAAAAAAGACTAATTATACTAAATATTTTAAAGAAGAGGAAGAAATAATAAAATTTTGAATGCAGTTAAAAGTAATGATTTGGTCAAATTAAAAGAAAAATCAAACTTATTAAAATGAAAAAAAAGAAAGAAAAGCAAATATGTTGATTTCTTTTTTTATTAAAATTAATAAATTCAAGTTAAAAATCATTTAAATAAAAATCTCTTTACTGCTCTCCAACTCATCCTATATTTCAGAAAAATAATTTGTAACTCAGAGAGGAGATAATTTAACAATAATTAAGTGTTTGTTTACCATGCCACAGGCAAAATACAATTAGCTAAAAATTTAAAAACACATAGCCTGATAAGTAAAACAGTCTGATTCCACCAAAAAGAATAGCCAATGAACTGGGTGATTAATGGTATGATCATGGATGAAAACACACCAAAACCAATTGGATTTAGCATGGTCATAAAGTAAATTCATTCTGATAGAGAAAAACTATAAATAGTTTGGAGAATTCAGATTAGAAGACAATTTTTGAAAGAGGTGATTGTTAGATTATTATTTAATACTTGAAAATCATGAGAGACAACAATTTGTTTTAAGATTTTTAGATCACTATAAAAGTGTATTGAACCATCAAGCATCTCCATGAAGAATCAGTTTAATATGGGTGGTTAACCCATTTTTCTCTCTATCCACTATCATGAAGCAGCCTTTAGTGATGTTCAGCTTCAAGACCCCCCCCCATTATTTAGAGAAAACAGCAATAAATGAAGACCTTAGTTAAAAGATAAGCATTAGAAAATAATTTAATTATTAATTCTATAATAGTAATAATGTTTTACCTATCAATTATTAATTCTATGATAACTTTATATTAGAAAATTAATGAAATAATATGGAAACATTAATTGCATTATATGTTCAAAATTATAAATGTTCTATAAATATGGAATGTCTGATAACAAACTTATGTATAAAAATATACGCCTGTGATTGACTGAATAATAATTATCTACAAACATGAAATTGTTATATATCAGAATAATTAAATGTTGATGTATAAATGTCTAAATCCTTATCTGCATATTCCATATCTGTATAAAGTGATAAAATCTATGTGAAAATATATGTCTATGTTTGATTGAATAACAAATATCTATAAATAATGAAGTGCTATATATATATATATATATATATTAGAATGATGATTTAAAAATGTTGAAATGCTTACCTGCATAATCCATATCTGGATAAAGTGATAAAATCTATGTAAAAATATACATCTGTTTGATTAAATTATAAATGTCTATAAACCTGGTATATATATATATATATATATATATATATATATATATATATATATATATATATATATATATATATATATATATATATATATATATATATATATATTTATTTATCAATTTACCAGTATATGGACAATTTATTAATTATTTTAGTGAACCTAGGATTCTTTCTATGCATTTGCATCTATTCCTTTTCATAGTTGTCAGAATTATCACAATTCAACATTAAATCTTGAGATAAATTATTAACATAGATTAAAAGTATATTAGTTTTATTAAAATAAATCTTAAATTATATTCATTGTTATAATACTTTGAAAGATCAGACTTTCAAGCTATTGTGCATGCACTTTTTATGAGTGTTAATAATAAATGAATACTTTCATTCCCAACACGAGATATAGTATGTATGAAAGAATAAAATGAAACCACTTATTCTTTCCAACCCAAATGCTTATATATGGGCAAATCTTAAGTACTGGAAAAAGCCATGCACAATAGCTTGAGAGGCTGATCTTTAAATATATTACAATTATAAACATAACGCTATATAAAATAAATGCTTATTCATTGTTATAGTTTTTTTTTTTAGATTTCGTATGATAAAGGTCAAAGTTTCATATTATGGGCTTAGCACTGATAGTGAACCCACAGCTAGTAAATTGCAGTAAGCAATAAATATCTCATTTTGCCAAGAATAAGCACACCCATACATAAAAGTATTGCCTATATATATCTGCATATAATGACAGGGATTTAATCTATTTTATATATATATATATATATATATATATATATATATATATATATATATATGCATAATAAAAGGTTTCTCGGTATAATAGTTTGTCCAGTTTCTCACTGCACTATGATCTAAGACGTAAATCAAAGTTAAGTGTAACATAATATTTTTTTCATGTTTGAAGCTAGCTTTGAAAGTTTATCAATTAGTTCATTCTTCTATCAATTACAGCACTGATCAGTAACTAAATACGTAAGGAATTTTGATCTAAAATGTAAAACTTCAATATTAAATACTAAAATTTTCCCTCTCAACAATAAAAATTTAATGTTAACTTTGCTGATTGCAATGGCATAAACAATTTTCAAAAAATCGGAAATTTTCTATTATTTTCATTAAATAAAAGTACTGTAAATAAAGCATAGAATGTTTTCATCGAATTATTTCCCTTTTTTAAATAAGCTTCACTAGTGATAGCGGTTCTTATCTTGCTTCAAAAATAAATGTTTAATAAATTTTATTGGAAAGTATTATTTTCTAAAAGTTATTATTATAAGTAGTAGAAAAAAGCAAAATAGTTCCTGCTGAAAGACAATGGTTATTACAATAGTTCTTTGTAGAGAAACAATGGAAGGAGAATCAATACTTATTAAAATTCCTAATTTCAGATGGAGTGTGCCAAATTATCCACTTACCACCAAATGTTGGATGATTAAAAAGTTGGCTATTAAATATTTACCTAGACAAAATTCCACCACTATTGAAAAATTATTCAATTCATTCTGTTCATACTTGAAGTTACATTTTGGAGGTGGATAAACTACTTTTCCTCCATGGTGTTTCAAAAGAGCGGATTTTAATATCAAGACTGAAGTAATTTTTATTAAATGTTTTGGAATTAATATTCTTTATTATTAACATTATTGTAGAGATTTAAAATATAATCTGGTTAGTATTAATTTAAGCATTAACAAAGAACATTTTTTTTTAATCTTAACTAATGAAAATAATTTTGTTTTTGAATCAAACAATTTAATACATAGGTATCAAACAAAAGTTTACAAAGTCTCTCATCAAAAAGATATCATTTGATGTTAGTATTATATTATATATGTGTGTGCATATGATATCGTTATTTTTATAAATAAATGTTAATAAAATATAGACCAAGTAGTATCAATATTGTTTGCCATGTTACTTATCTATTGAAAATGTTTAGTTGATTATAAAATTTTCAAGGCACCTACATAACAATCTTAACCAGATTTATTTTGAAAGGATTATGACCAGGTATTGAACCCGCTTTTTTAATAATAATCACTCTTTTGTAATAACAAAAGTTTCCAATGCCCCCCCCCCCAAATATACTCATAAAATTATAAATGTATTTAAAATAATATGAGTGTGTCTGTATATATTCAAACGTAATAAAATATCCATTGATGACTAATAATTGTAATAATAATGAGAAATATAAATTTCCAATTTTAATGATAATAATAAATATTCGTAACAATTATAAAATATGGAATTATTTTTAGTTACTTCTATAACCATTCTCCACTACTCCTAATATTTAAATTGCTCATGGTTAACAATAATTATGACAATAAGTAAAAAATACTTTTGCAACATTTATTTTTTTTCATGTGTCATAGCATCATCCAGGAAGCGAACCCGCTAACCCGAGACAACTGCTTGTAAAGCAGCTGTCAATGACCTTTCGACCACCAATGCTTGACGACATTTATTAATTATTATATTTAGAAAAAAAAAATTAAATCATAATATGAGCAATAAATAAATATAAATTCTAAATATACTAAATTCAAAGAAGGTTGTTGTTTTTTCGTTCATTTGAACAACCAAAATTCACATATTATTATTTTTTTCGACTTTTTTGTTTAGTACAATGATAAATAAAAAATAATTGAATGGATTGTTAGGTGGAGAATTCATAGTAAGTTCTTTCACCGGATCTGAAAGCGCTGAATTGAGTGAACCAAGTATTTTGTACTTCACAGTCTGCCATTCTATTCCTGCATTAAACCATGCAGGATTGGAAAATGCTTAAGTAACAGATTCAAGAGTAAAAGTTTTTTAATTATAAATCTATTGACTGTTACTTAATTTTTTATTACAAATTACTACTGGTACTAATATTTTTCGTGAGTAAAATGGTTGAAGCTCAATTCTAAACTTTTTATCCTCGAATGTCACATGGCTTTCCTAACAACAATCATTCGATTATTTATAAAAAAAATAATAACATTTTTTTTTGTATTTACATGATAATGCCAAGAATGTTTTATAGCATTTAAAAAATGAAATAAAATAATAATTGAATTAACTTCAAAATGTTTTGTATCAACTTTACTATAACTGGATCTCTCACTGTGTGGATATATATATATGTAGAGAGCTTTAAATTTAACTTTAAAAAAGTTACACTTTAAAATATACTTTTATACCATTCTATTATTTAAATTCTAAAGAAAAAAAGTATATTTACTAGTAACTATTTATTTTTATCTAACTAAATAGGATTCTAATCGGAAATTGAACTGTGTTAGAAATCGGAACGTGAATTTATTTTAGAGACAAAACAGCTGCGTAAACTGTTTAAACTTAAATCTCTACAAACTATAAAGTTTTCATAAAGATTTGATTAAATTGATCAATAGTGTACTAAAAGGAATTAAAGTGATTAGTGTTTCTCCATTTAAAATAAGTATACAGTTTTATTAAAAATCTACTAAAATTATCGAGAATGCACAAGAATGTATTTATTAATTATTAATTAATGTAGTTCTACAATTGAGATATTAAATTAAATTATAACCATGACCAAAGTTATTATTTGGTTACAATGTTCTCTCTCTCTCTCTCTCTCTCTCTCTCTCTCTCTCTCTCTCTCTCTCTCTCTCTCTCTCTCTCTCTCTCTCTCTCTCTCTGTCTCTCTCTCTCTCTCTCTCTCTCTCTCTCTATATATATATATATATATATATATATATATATATATATATTAAAATGAAAGCGGAGATCAATTTATAACATTAAAAAACATTATTAATTATATAAATAAATATTAAATTAGTTCCAACTTACAACATAATTATCACCTATCTTCCAATAGTGTATATTATTGAATATGGCGTCCATATCTTAAATCGGTAGCTTAATATTTACTTATATACAGTATTTAGAATTGGCGTTAATCAATTTTACAATGTTAACTTTATTTTAATTTAATTATATATGTTAGTTTGATATTATATAAATGCATCAAGTATAATATTAAACATTATACATCTGTGTCTTTTTATTACAGATTGTATAATTTTTTTTTATAAAAGATACACTACCAATATTAAATGAATAAATAGTAAGATATCCTTCATTGGTTTTTTCAATAGTATATATTATTCAATACGGTTAACACATCTAATGTAACCACAGTTAATTTTCTGTGGTTAACTCTATTTTTTTTAATTATACATGCATTACTTTGATATTATATACATTTATGAATTTATATTTACAGTTTTTAGTTTTATTACAGAATGCAAATTTTCTAACAGACACTCATTATTGATATTTTTCAATATAAAACAAATTTCTATAACATTATATATATATATATATTATAAATATCGATAAATCTATCTATATTTTAAAAATCATTTGTTGTTATTTTAAAAAAAATCTCTTTGAGTTGATGTTTATATATGAAGTATTATTATTGTTTATGGTTATTAGTTATAGTTATTGTTTGGAGTTATTATTTTATTTATATGTTGATAGTACATCGCTGTGAATATTTAATTATTAAAGATAAATAAAGACATATAAATTGTTGATTATAAAAAAAAAAAAAAATTATTTTATTTGTAGTGATCATCAAAAAAATGTAATGTTATTATTTATGTATATATATATTTTTAAAGCTGTCAAATAAATTTTCGATTTAATATTTTTTTTATATGATTAATGTTTTTTTTTAATGTTAATTGTTTAAAATAAAACATGTGTAATAATGGTTTTCAAAACAGCATTTTCTAGCACGTGGAACAACAGCAACAACAACAAAAAAGCCATTATTATTAGGATAGTGATTAAACAAACAAAAGGATAAAAATTTGTTGTACTTTGTTTCTTTGAAATTGCCATTCTTAAGAATAGTGGAATAAGAAAATTTTCTGTAATCAATACATAAACATGACTGGCTAATATATATATATATCACAGCAAAGAGGCTGCGCCATTTTCCTTCATTTATTCCAAGGCAGTTTAAAAAAAAAAACTAAGCATATTTCAACACATGAATTTCATCACGTCTGAAGCCGAAATTTGATATAGTTATCTGGAATCTATAATGGTCAATCTAATAATAATCTGGAGGTAACTAAAAGTGATTAATACATTGGATTCAACATGTCAATTATTTTTTTTTCAAGGAGAGAAATTTAAAAAGGAAAAATAAAGTATATATGTGCATTTAGAAACTAATAATTTTTTCTAACATGACATTTCTTCAATTCAATTTGGCTCTAGAATTCATTCTAATATTAAATGGATAAAGGAATAAAACAATGGAATAAGTTGACTTTTGAAAGAAAAATAAATAAGTGAACTTTGAAAAGTAGTAAATAATTTTATATGTATAAATGATATATAAATATATTTTTGAGATCGATATTTTTGTTTACTTTTATTTTTCATTATAAAAATATAATGTTTTATAAATATTCAATTCAAGCGTCTTGTTTTCTAACAGCAATAAACATTTAACAGGTGTCAAAATTAACACTTAAGTAATTTAAAATCTTAAAGAATGACATATAGGTTTGGGTTGCATATGAGTTGTTATGTATATTTTAATAAATGAAATTTATATTCGCAAAATTTTATTATAAAATTTTTTTATTATTAATTTATCTATTTTCATTTTTTTAACTTCATATGATAATTCTTATGCAGACCAAAACAATAATTTATATATATTTGCTGTATATAATATATATATTTTATATTTTTTTTTTATTTTTGAATATTTGAAAAATATAAATATGGATTTGTATTTATATTAATACCTACTTGTTAAGCACAGATATGTCTTTATCTATTATATATATATATATATATATAGATATATATATATATATATATATATATATATATGGATTTAAAAGTGGTTTTAGTACAGTAGATCATATTCAAGTATTGAGAGAAGTTATAGAAAGGACAAATGAATATGAGTTGTCATTATGTTTTGGATTTGTAGATTATGAAAAGGCATTTGATTCTATAAACATTTCTTCAGTGATTAAAGCATTGGATCATCAAGGTATAGATCCAGGATATTGTCATATTTTAAAGAATATTTATAAAAATGCAACAGCAACAATTAGATTACATAATGATACTGGGAAAGTCAACATTGAGAAAGGTGTAAGACAAGGTGACTCCATATCTCCAAAACTTTTTACAGCAGTGCTGCAAGAAGTATTTTGTGGATTAAAATGGGAAACTAAAGGAGTAAAAGTAAATGGAGATTATTTAAGTCATTTAGATTTCGCAGATGATGTAGTTGTTTTTGCAAATAATGATTCCGAGCTGCAGGAAATGTTGCAGGAGTTATCAGATGAAAGTAGGAAAGTAGGACTAAAGATAAATGTTAAAAAGACTAAAGTAATGTTTAATCGATTTGCTCAAAATATGAAAATAAAGATTGATTATGATGAATTAGAAGAAGTTAAGAGTTACAAATACCTTGGTCAGATTATTAATACAGATGGAAACATAATAGAGGAAATTAATCATAGAATTAAACTTGGTTGGAGTGCTTTTGGTAGAAATAACTTGATATTAAAAGGAAATATGCCTATGTGTTTGAAAAGAAAGGTTTTTAACAAATGTGTTTTACCAGTTCTTACTTATGGATCTGAGACTTGGACACTTAATAGAAGATCAATACAGAGACTTCAGACCACTCAAAGAAGTATGGAGATATGTATGTTGGGAGTAACAAGAAGAGATCGAAAACGCAATGTATGGGTAAGAGAACAAACAGGTGTTACTGACCTCATTGAAAAAATTAAAAGATTGAAGTGGAGTTGGGCTGGAAATATTGCTAGAAGAGATGATAATAGATGGACAATTGAAATTTTAAACTGGATTCCAAGAGATTGTAAAAGACCCAGAAGGAGACCACATGTAAGATGGATGGATGAAATAAGAAAATGTGTAGGGGTGATGTGGAGAAGAGAAGCTAAAGATCGGAGAAGATGGATTAAACTTGGAGAGACCTTCATCCTGCAGTGGATTGATAATGGTTGATAATGATTTGATATAGATATATATATATATATATATACTTATTGTAAGTATATATGTATATTTATTATTTGGGTTTGTATTTAAAACTTATTTAAAACATTGATACTACCTAAAATTAAATCATAATATAGAAATAAAGGATGTACTATTTGTTTTATAGATAATGCCTTTGTAATTTATTAGAAAGCGTATTAATATTTTATTCTTATTTTTCTTTTAATGCCAGAGTCATTATGAAATTAATTGAATTCACAATTTAATAGAGGATAACTTCATATTTCACTTATTGTTTAGTCTTTAGGCCACTTACACATATTATTATTTATTGATATGTTTAGATATACATAAATTTACATAATAGATGTGTATATTGGATTTAATAGAATTCCCTTTGTTTCTGATATATATTTGATTAGTTAGTCATATCAACCTTGAAAATAAATTATAAGGATAGATCTCATTGCTCTATATGATTTTAAATTTATTTCATGTATAGCTAGTTGGAAGGGCATATAAACAATTTATTTAAATATAACTGGGGTAATTTTGTCTTTCTTCATTTAAATCGTACAATCTATTATATTAGGCTTTCTTAACAATTGGATTTATTTAGATTACATATATTCCATTACATTTATCATCCAATGTTTGAAACATTATTTTCTTCTAACATATTGACGTTCCATTACATTTGATTTATAATATGTTTATATGATATATTGTCCATTACATTTGGCACCACAAACTGTGGGACCTAGTTAACTGGTGATTGGTATAATAAAGATAGTTTCCATTACATTTGACATGACAACATGGTCAGCATGATATGTTTATATACATATCGTATAGTTTCCATTACATTTGGCTTTCCCAATGTTTGGAGCCTTCTTTCTTCAATTTAAATGGAATGCAGCATTTACATTCCATTACATTTGGTGCCTCAAAGTTAGGAGCCTGGTTAACTAATGATTATTGTTGCAAAAGTTCATATGTTTATTTTCATTTGAGATCATATAAAGATATATTCCATTACAGTTAGCGCCAACGTTTGGAGCCTTCTTTCTTTAACTTAAATGGAATGCAGCAAGTACATTCCATTACATTTGGCACAACAACTAGGGCCTGAAATAAGCTAATTAGGGCTTGAAATACACCACATACCTGAGAGATGTATAGTTTAAAGAAAGAGAAGCATTTTTGTGTAATGTTTTTTATATATATAGAAATATTTTGGCCTTATGTTTAAATGGTGATGGTTACTGTTATTGTATTTTTTATGATGAGAGATAAATACAGTCATGAAATACCTTAATTTCAATTTAAAAATTATGTTGATGGCATGAAGTTATAGAGTAATAATTTTGTCCATATTTGGAAAATTTGTGTTGTAGAAAATCTCTAATTTTGAAGGTTAGATTGGATATTTGATTGCTGAGGTTTGGTTGGTTCTATTGCAAGTATTGATGATGGATGGGGAATTTTTGTCATTGTCTTGAGGGTGTGATCTATTCATGGCACTTGTGACTGATTGATCTAATTCATTGCTCCACCCCAAATTTTGATATTTGTTACTATTTATTATGAAGCAGTTAACAGTAGTCCTGCCATGATTTTACCTCTAAGACTCCAGAGAAAGTAAGGTAGAGTTTTTTTTTGACATATGTATAATATTTGCCTCTAAGACTCCCAAAGATGAGCAAGGAAATATTTTATAAATAATAGCCCCTAAGACTTGGATGTAAGCAGGGCAGTGCAATAGTGTTTTCAGAAAATTATTATGGGTTGTAGTAGCTTGGATAGAATGAAATGTGATAATCATCTAAGTGTTCATGAAACATTGTATGCTTTAAGAGTAGTGATTGAATTCTTTTATCTATATCAAAGTTGTGAAGTGCTAATCAATCTTTTGGCTGTCAGTATCTGTCAGATCTTTAGAGGAATGGATGAGTATATAACATAAATATACAGCACCAAACTTCGCGGCTCGGTTAATTGATTATTCTTGATGACAGATAATCTATTACATTGATTATCAACTAGGGTTTGAAAACAAACATTTCAATATTTTATTTTCCATTATAAGTGACCTTTAAACATTAACTTCAATTAGTGAATGTTTGTTGATGACAAATTACATTAGTACAATTTTAGTAAAATAATGTTTTGGGCACTAGAGTAAATAATTAGTGAAGTTGATTTTTTTTTTATCTATATAAAATGGTATTAAGTTTTAAGGTCCAGAAAATTTATAGGTATCAATTTAATAATTTTATGCTTAACTACCATTATTTTGAGTGAGAAAGTTATCTCACAATATTATTGAATTAGTTATTTTTAAGGCATGTGAACATTTTATTATATTTTAAATATTATGAGGTTATATTAAATTTGATATGAAATTTCCACATTTCAATATTATATGAGTGTAGAATATTTATTATCATTACATATAAATAAATGTTAGTTAGTGATCTCAGTTGTTACTTTCTCTCTCTCTCTCTCTCTCTCTCTCTATATATATATATATATATATATATATATATATATATATATTGTAATGGAACGTATATGAGGCAGCCCACGATTGGGCAAGCCAAATATAATGGAACGTACTTGCTGCATTCCATTTAAATTGAAGAAAGACAAAATTATTCCAGTTATATTTAAATAAATTGTTTAAATGCCCTTCCAGCTAGCTATACATAAAACAAATCTAAAATCATGTAAAGCAATGAGACCTATCTTTATAATTTATTTTTAAGGTTGATGTGACTAACTAATCAAATATATATATTAGAAACAATAGGACTTTTACTAAATTCAAATATACACATCTAACTATGTAAATTTATGTACCTCTAAATATATAAATGTGTAAGTGACCTACAAACCAAATAATAAATGAAATATGAAATTATCTTTTATTATTTATAAATTCAATTAATTTATAATGACTCTAGCATTAAAAGAAAAATAAGAATAATATAGCATCGCTCTTTTAAATAATTACAAAGGCATTATTTATAAAAACAAATAGTACATCCTTTATTTTATGTTATAGTTCAACTTTAAATAATATTGATGTTTTAAATATAAATACAAAGAATAACTATATGTATATACTTGTAATAAGTATATATATAGATTAAATATATATAAAGACATATTTTTGCCTAACCATTATAATATAAATATAACAATTCATATATAACTTCAACCTATAAATTACATTTTAAGATTTTTAAATTATTTAAGATAATTATCTGAACATCTGTTATACATCTAATATTATTATAAAACAAGATGCTTAAATTGACCACTTATAAAACGTTGTATTTTATAATAAAAAAAAAATAAATAAATAAATAAATAAAAATATATCAATCTCAAAAATATATTTATATATTACTCATACATATATAAAATTATTAAATACCTTTTTAAAGTTCATTTAGCTAATTTTCCTTTCCAAAAAGTTAATTTATTCCATGAGTTCTTTTATCCATTTACTTTTGATTATTAGAATGCATTCTATTGAAAGCTGCGAAGAAATTATTATATTAAAGAAAATTGTTAATCCTTAGATATATGCATATTTTATCCGTTTTAAAATTTCCTTCCTTTTTAAAAAATAAATAAACCAATTAAAATGTTAATTCCAGCATGTTAATTCCAATTACTTCCAAATTATGATTAAATTGATGATTATACATTTAAGATAGCTTATATCAAGTTTCAACTCCAGGCCACGAAATTTATACATTGAATTTTTTTATTTAGTTGTTCCATT
>JAQFVV010006368.1:994561-1074561 GCA_028023455.1 Epiperipatus broadwayi
TATAAAAAAAGTGTCATGATAGATCAAAAATATTCTGCTAAGTTCTTTTTGTACAACAATTTTAAAAGTAACTATCAGAGTTTTGATCAGCAGTTGTTTAGTACGATTCTTCATAGGAGGATCATGTGTATGCATATAACTTGGATGGAAGGGATTATTACTATTGTAATAAACCGCTTGAAAGGCAAAACTTAATATATAAATGTAATTCTTCTCAATCTATAGCCAATGATGGTAGAGTGCATGCAAAGTGTTTAGTATATAGTAACATGAGTATTGAATTCAATAAATTTTGTCTGGATATGACACATTATCTTAATCATAAGATGTTATCTTATAAAGAATAGTATCACGGTAATTTTGTGTGGTACCAAGAAAGTATATTTTTAGATATATTAGAGAATAAGTATTTGAATGAGCATTTGTACCATTGTTGCAATAGAAATGACTTATTTTATAAGTATCCCAGCAGGACAAAGTTGGTAAGATATATCTTATTAAAATTTGATAGAAATAAGAAGGTAAAAAAATCTAAAGAGAATTTTCTTTATGAAAATTGTAATAGAGGGATGAAAATAGGTAAAACCAGGGTAAAATTTAAAACTAAAAATATGAGGAAAATTAAAGTAAAATTCAAAATGTTGAGTAGAGAGAAGATTAAGATAAATTATCTTAAAAGAAGTACAGACTTTATAAAAGAAATTGGCAAAGCCAAAATTAAACTTAAAATAATAAGTGAGGATGTGATTAGTAAAGATTTTCTTTGAGAAATATAGCTAAGAAAAGAGATTTAAGTAAACCTAAAGTTAAACTGAAAAGAATTAATATAGTAATGTTATTGTTGTAAAACAAAATGATTTTCAAGAATTATTTAATGTTGAAGTTGTATCACATCAATCTGATTTGCAATTTTTAAAGGATTATTTAAAAAATTTGAATGAACACCATTCAAGATTGCCCAAAGTATTGTTTTTAATTGAACATAGAACAAGTGAAGTAAAACAAAGACTTACTCAAGTCAATGATGTTTATAAAGATAGTCAAATGAAAGGTAATACATTATCTGATAAAATAGCAACTGTTATTGATAAAATTAAGAACTATGTTAGTGCTTATGATCAAGTTAGTATTTATGTAAAGGATATAGAGGCAAAATCTAAGGAGATCATAGTAATTTTTTTAGAAGCTGATCCCAAAATTATTCTAAAGCAATTGAATCATACCAAAACGTTATATAAAAATCTTTTTAAATCAAAGTAAACTTCTTCACAGAGTTCAAAAAACTGGAAATTAAAAGGCACTTTTGATTATTATTATTTTTTTAAAGAAAACTTGGACAAAGATCTAGATGATCTGAGAGATAGATATGAACAAATGAATATGGTTATTAATAAGAAAAGTAATATTCTTTAAACCATGTTAGTCCTTAGAAAAATTACAAATTTGAGAAGTTTTTTTTTTTCAATATCTCATATTCATTAGTTATTTGCAAAGACATTTTTTTTCGGTGGATTAGGGGGTATTGTAAATATTGATAAATCTATCTATATTTTAAAAATCATTTGTTGTTATTTTAAAAAAAAATCTCTTTGAGTTGATGTTTATATATGAAGTATTATTATTGTTTATGGTTATTAGTTATAGTTATTGTTTGGAGTTATTATTTTATTTATATGTTGATAGTACATCACTGTGAATATTTAATTATTAAAGATAAATAAAGACATATAAATTGTTGATTATAAAAAAAAAAAAAATTATTTTATTTGTAGTGATCATTAAAAAAATGTAATGTTATTATTTATGTATATATATATTTTTTTTTTTTTAAAGCTGTCAAATAAATTTTCGATTTAATATTTTTTTTATATGATTAATATGTTTTTTTTAATGTTAATTGTTTAAAATAAAACATGTGTAACAATGGTTTTCAAAACAGCATTTGCTAGCACGTGGAACAACAGCAACAACAACAAAAAAGCCATTATTATTAGGATAGTGATTAAACAAACAAAAGGATAAAAATTTGTTGTACTTTGTTTCTTTGAAATTGCCATTCTTAAGAATAGTGAAATAAGATAAATTTATGTAATCAACACTTAAACCTGACTGGCTAATATATATATATATATATCACAGCCAAGGGGCTGCACCGTTTTCTTCCATTTATTCCAAGGCAGTTTAAAAAGAAAAACTAAGCAAATTTCAACGCATGAATTTCATCGCGTCTGAAGCCGAAATTTGATATAGCTATCTGGAATCTATAATGGTCAATCTAATAATAATCTGGAGGTAACTAAAAGTGATTAATACATTGGATTCAACATGTCAATTTTTTTTTCAAGGAGAGAAATTTAAAAAGGAAAAATAAAGTATATATGTGCATTTGGAAACTAATATTTTTTTCTAACATGATATTTCTTCAATTCAATTTGGCTCTAGAATGCATTCTAATATTAAATGGATAAAGGAATAAAACAATGGAATAAGTTGACTTTTGAAAGAAAAATAAATAAGTGAACTTTGAAAGGTAGTAAATAATTTTATATGTATAAATGATATATAAATATATTTTTGAGATCGATATTTTTGTTTACTTTTATTTTTCATTATAAAAATATAACATTTTATAAATATTCAATTCAAGTGTCTTGTTTTCTAACAGCAATAAATGTTTAACAGGTGTCAAAATTAACACTTAAGTAATTTAAAATCTTGAAGAAAGACATATAGGTTTGGGTTGCATATGAGTTGTTATGTATATTTTAATAAATGAAATTTATATTCGCAAAATTTTATTATAAAATTTTTTTATTATTAATTTATCTATTTTCATTTTTTTAACTTCATATGATAATTCTTATGCAGACCAAAACAATAATTTATATATATTTGCTGTATATAATATATATTTTTTTTTATTTTTGAATATTTGAAAAATATAAATATGGATTTGTATTTATATTAATACCTACTTGTTAAGCACAGATATGTCTTTATCTATTTAATATATATACTTATTGTAAGTATATATGTATATTTATTATTTGGGTTTGTATTTAAAACTTATTTAAAACATTGATACTACCTAAAATTAAATCATAATATAGAAATAAAGGATGTATTATTTGTTTTATAGATAATGCCTTTGTAATTTATTAGAAAGCGTATTAATATTTTATTCTTATTTTTCTTGTAATGCCATAGTCATTATGAAATTAATTGAATTCACAATTTAATAGAGGATAACTTCATATTTCACTTATTGTTTAGTCTTTAGGCCACTTACACATATTATTATTCATTGATATGTTTAGATATACATAAATTTACATAATAGATGTGTATATTGGATTTAATAGAATTCCCTTTGTTTCTGATATATATATATCATTATCTTGAAATGTAGCTCATATTTTATAATTTAAAACATTCCATAGTCATTATTTCCAAAATGTATATGTGTAAATATATAATGCACGTGCGCAAAAATCACTGACAATTAATGGTTTAAAAAAATTAATTATGCTTGTCCCCACAATATAAAGGCCTTTTAGTGATGAAGGGGATATCATAGATATGTAAATATTTAAGTCATGATTTATCTGTATATATTTAATAAAAATATGCAAATTGAGAATAAGAAAATGTTTAATGTAAAAAAAAAAAAAAAATACGTCGTATGTTTTGTTTCTATGCATTATAATTTATATATGTCTGTGTGAATTCTTAATTAACTAAAAGTATTATAAAATTAATCATATAACTAAACTAAATTGTAGAAGTAGAAATAATATAATATGAAAAGAAAACATGACTATGTGTTTGAAAAGATTTTTAATTAATGTGTTTTACCGGTTTTTATTTATGGACCCGAGACTTGGGCACTTAACAAAAGAGAAATACAAAGACTTCAGACGACCCAAAACCTAGGAATAACAGAAAATATTGAAAACGAAATACATGAGTGGGAGAACAAACAGATGTTTCTAACATCATTCAAAGAATTAAGTGACTGAAGTAAAGTTGAACTGGAAATATCGCTAGAAGAGATTATGATAGATTGATACTTGAAATCTTAAACTCGATTCTAAGAGAATGTAAACGACCTAGGAAAAGACCATATGTAAGATAAAAAATGAAATAAGAAAGTGTGTGGGGATGATATGGAGAAGAGAGATTAGAGAACAGAGAAGATGAACTGGAGATACCTTCATCCTGCATTGGATCAATAATGGTTAAAAACGATGATTATTGCTATGATCAGATTAATAAAAAATAAAATATTGTGGGTGGGCATATATATATATATATATGCATATTAAATGTTATAAAAAGTTAAAAAAAAGTATAGCTATTTTATGTAAATGAAGCTACAATTATTACATAAGTGTCGGGGAATTTTTTAACTGGAGAGAAAAGCAGTTGTCACTAAACCAATCTAAAAAATAGAAAATTTAAGTCTTCTGGGATAATGTGTGAAAAGTAATAATTATATAACATTAATTATCTCCTGAGTAATAATCCCAAAATAGTAATTTAAAGCATTTTTGAAATTGATTTTAAAACTTATAAATGTGGGTGAATTTCATCTGGGGTACAGAAGCTAATTTGAAATATGAAAAAAAAAAAAAAAAACAGGAATATGAATTGGAAATAAAATAAAGGATTTGTTTCAGACCGCCTTCTAAATTATAATTTAAAGTAAATCTTCAGAGGGCAACAGTAGTATTAGTGATTATATACTTTCTAAAATTATGCCAATAATAATGTTCAATATTTATATTAAAAAATCGTTTAAACTATTATGCTGATTTCTTTATTTAGTTAAGTGTGTTTGTTAGTATTCTCATTCAAATACACGACTGAAATATTTTGGGAGTCTGGACACAGCACTTTAATTGGCACAGTCATGGACGAGTAGAACCACAGATAATTAATTTATAAACTGGCAGGTAGGGAGCGCTTCTTAAAATGAAAGTTAATTTAGAAAACAGATAAGTGCCTTATTAGAAATGGTACAAATGATGATGTTACAAATACTGCCATGTTACTTCTTTTTGGTGTCTCAAAACTAATTGAAATAACAAACTGCCTTTGTAAACCCACAAATGCTAACATTTTTCAATATGCAAAGTTATTTAAATGCTTAACTAATAGCCATAAACCCACTAAACATATATCTCATCTTCATCTAGAAAATAGATGTCATGTAATAGGGAGAATGTAGAGTTTATGACACTGCTCCAGGATAATTGACAAAGAATTGTGCTTACAGAGAGTATTTAGGAAATGCCTTTTTGGAACAGTGTGTGGAGTATGGGAGATGAACAACTGTGACAGCAATTACTGGCCATTTCTGATCTTACATGGATGATCTCAACAGATGCACTGATCGGGAATTAGTTTTTAAGTCAGGTGAAAGAATTTCATCAATCCCATATGAAATATCTCAAACAAATAAAAATTTTAAAAGCAAATAGTTTGAATGTGAACAAATGGTTAAATAAGTATGCTACATTTGTGGAAAACTATAGCACATATCTTGTGATACCATCACCAAAATGCAAAAAATGTAGCAAAGAAGATCATTTAGCAAGTTTGCTGTACTAATTGCAAATTTTTAAAAAAATCAGAATAAACTGAGACAACGTGAGTGAAATTATGAAATAAATAATGCTAACATGGATAATTTTCAGCAAATAATGTTGATGTTATAAATAAGCAACTAACTATTAGCAATGGAAATAGATAGCAGGGCTGGACTATCTATCCTTCATATTCCAGAAAAATTGGGCCACAATAAACAGAAATAAAGGAATGTTCAAAATTGTCTAAGACAAAAATTAAAATGAAAGCTACAAATGGAAATGCCATTATCTGTGTAGTTTAAAGTTATGGTTGAAATAAATAAGAGGTGAAAAAAGGGATTCTAATGCCAATATTAAGTAGAGAATTATTTACCCCTCTAGTTATAAAGATTTGCATTATTAACAAAATTAATATTGAGAAGGAAATGCCAACCAAATTTCCTCCATTATTTAACATGAATAGGGATAATCAGTACTGCATCTGCTGAAATAGAACTTTGGGAAGATATAAAATCCGGCTATTGAAAGCTATGAAAAATATCATTTGCATAGTAAGAAAAAGTTGAAAAAGCTTTAGATAATTTAGTAAAGAAGGTATTATTGATGCCTGTTAAAAATTCAGAATAGGCCACTCCCACAGCTATCACAATAAAACCTAATGAACAAATTTGTATATGTGGAGATCATGGAGTAACTATATACAAAGCATAGATAAAACCATCTATCCCATTCCAAATATAAAAGCAATTTGGGGCTATTTTTTAAAGCTAGACTTGAACACTGCTTTCTACCAAATACCTACATTTGATAAAAATGTAAGCTCGCCGATATTTGCAATTCATAAATGCTTGTTTAAATATAACCATGTTTCTCTGGGAATTACAACAGCTCTGAACTTTTCCAAATAAAAATAGATAGGCTACTGTAAGAAACAAAAGAAGTTACATCAGTTATGATGACATAACTATTCACAACCAAGTCAGAGGAATTGTTGAAAAATAAAGTAAATAATTTATATGAGCTTCTCTCAAGTTTTGGAGCTAAACTGACCTCTGAGATTTGCATTTGGAATACAAGAGAAATTAAAATTATGGGTCACCTTGTTACAGTATTAGGAATAAAGCCTGACCCAAAGAAAGTTAAACCAATCAAGAACATTCGTAAGTCTAACAATATAAAGGAATTGAAAGCTTTCCTAGAACTAGTCATTTTTGCAAAGAAAAATTTTTAATGGTAAAGTTCATGTTGCTACTCAATTACACAATTTACTTCAGAAAAATCAACAATGGATTTGGAAATAACATCAAAAAATCACTTTTACTAAAATTAAGTTAGCATTAACATCTAGAAACCATTAATAAATTTCAATAACAACTTGGAGGTAACTTTACAATGAATACATTTGATTATTCTCAATAGCTTTCATGTCCCCAACAATAATAAATGCAGAAAGAGCTTATAGCAATTGAACAAAAATGTATTAGTGATCACAACGGGGGGAGGGGGAATTATGTCAATTTTTATATAATAAACCTTTTTTAAATAATAACTGATTTCTAATCGTTTATTAGGAATTTTTCCAAAATAAACTGGCAGCATCAAAACATTTAAGCTTAAGAATGGTCCACTGATATAACCTTTTATCAGTTTATTATTTCTAGGTTCATTTTTAATAAAAGGAATTCAAGTAAAATATGTGCTAGAAATGACAGAAAATGCCATTAATGATGTTTCTGTAAATTATATGGACCAATGGTAATTGAAATTGATCATAGTAAACCTATTTCAAAATAGACTAAAGCTAATGTGGTCTACCAATCACAATCTGGATTAAGGATGGGTGGCTAATAAATGATGTGGAAATTTCCATAAGTTCTTGTGAAATTTATGAACTTTGTTATCAACTAACAAGAACTGTGTAATAGTTAGAAATAGAGTGCTGGCCTCTCCACAATAAAGTACCAAAGTTTTAGGAGTACATCACTATCGACATCTGGGTATAGTTAAAGATAAAGTTCTTATTCACACATCTGTGTGTGTGGCTTGGCATAAGTGTAAAAATGAGAACCATATTAGTCCATAGCAAACTTGCCATCCAAAAAATAGCATCCATGACCAAACCCTATAAAGCATGGAGGAGAGTGCATATAGACAGTGAAGGTCCTTTTAAGGACCAAACTTTTATAGTGCTTTGATGCTAGTTCAAAGTGGGTAGAATATAAACTAGTAGATACACAAGTTTTGCTGAAATTATATAAATCTTAAAAGAAATTTTTGCTTACCATAATTCACCAGAAACTCTATTGTCAGATAATGGTACATGATTTATGTCTGCTAAATTCAAAATCTTTTTAGTTGAGTGAGGTATGCTTATCATTCTCAATTAAATGGAATTGGTCCAGCAGTTAAAACAAAATTTAAATAAAATAAATTTAAGTAATATGCAAGTGGCAGTATATATTGCAATGGATGAATCTAAACATTGCTCTATTCACAGTTATGGTTAAATCACATGCTGCACTAATTATGGACAGTGTGCCAGAAAAAAAGATTGCAGATATTTAAGAAGGCAAAAAAATATTTACAACATTGGAGATTGACTTTAGGTTAAAAATAGTCTTCAAAAATTATGGATTGATGGAAAAGGGTCAAAAAATTTTCATACCAGATTGTTAAGATTCAAATGACTTCAAAAATTTGTTTTCACAATCATATTAATCATATCCAGAATAACAACAAATGCCAAACTTGCCAAAAGTAAAGAAATGTCCAATTGGATGCTGCCAAATCAAGTGAGACTGAGAGATGAAAATAACACAAACTATCAAAGTGCAGCATTTAATAAAACAAATAAACAAGCTGATGATTTTGAAGTTGCAGAGAAGAAATTAGAATCTCTAATTAAACTGCCAGTAAAGGAAACTGCAATAAAAGTTGACCGTCAGTGTATTTAAAAGATTATTTATGGGACTCTGTGAGAAAAACATAGTTTTTCAGAGCAAGGAAGGGTGGCCAGATAATTAAAAAATAAAACATTGTGTGTGTGTTTAAATATATGTACATGAAAAATACTTACTTAAATAAAATTACAATATTATATAAGTGCCACACATTTTTCGAAGTGGGGTACAACAGCAATTATCTCCAAACCATTTATTACTTAGACAATGATCTAAAAATAGATTAGTTAAGCTTTCTGGGATAGTGTGGGAAAAGTAATCATTATGTAACATTAATTATCTTCTGTGCGAAATCCAAAAACTAGGAAATTAAAGTTTTTCTGGGATCGATTTTAAAACTTAAAAATTATGATGACATTTATCGGAGGAACAGAGGCTAATTTGGAAACATAAAAACAACCCAAGAACATTGAGGACTTGGACAAAGCTTTAGACCCAGATACCTCTTATCTGAAGATAATGTAAAGGATTGAGAGAATTGTTGCAGGCTGCCTCGGTCTAATTTATAACTTAAAGTAAGACTTAGGGTGAAAATGTTAGTGTAAGTAATGTGCTAAATTGTAAATAATTTATATATATATATATATATATATATATATTATTTATATATATATATATATATATATATATTATGTAAGATTTTGCTAATAATAATGTTTAAATATTTATATTAAAAAAATGTTTGCACTATTTTGCTGTGATGGCCTTTTTATTTAGATGAATATGTTTGTTTGTTTTTTTTTACTAAGGAAAATACAAGTGTCACATCCTAACATTCATTATATTAGATACATTGTATTATATACTTTAGCTATTAACAGAAAATTGCTTTTCTGTGCAAGTTCTTAGGCTTTGCCTCATCATCTTCTTAAGAGTGGCTAATTATGGATTCATAGTATATAATAAATCATTGTCATCTTGGTAATAATGCAGCATTGCTCTGATAGCTACGGAAAGTTTTGATTTCCAGAAAAGTTTCTGAGGTGCCTCTCTTCATCATTATGAGATCAATGATCCATACATGAATGTAATACCAATCTATTTCTGATATCATTTGAATTAGTAATGAAGCTAAGAATTTGAGATTAGTCTCTGAGATGCTAACTCATCCTGAGTAATCTTTTATAGTGACTGTATTTCTGGATACCAGTCTGCCATTGCCTTGGCACTGACTTCATTCTGATTATGTATGGTAATGATAGTAAGACTAATATTCTGATGATGATATCTAAGATACTGTCTTATCATTTGTTATGGTCAGCTGCTACCAGGTTTCAACATAAAGCCATTCAGGCACCAACAGGTTATCTCTTTTTAAGTTTGGAGATAATTTCTTGTAGATTGTCCAAGGCTCATGAGTGTCCAATTTAAAGTTTAACTGATATCTTATGAACCACAGAGCAAAGAGAAAATATGCTGCTAATCTAATCATGGCAAATTATTCATTTTTTAAAGCTCTGTCTATCGAAATCACATCTCTTTTGTTTAGTGGGATGCTCTCTGTGAACTTTACTCTTACTTGAGATAAGAATGAGCAGTGGTAGAACATATGTTCCAGTGATTCTTCATCTGCTTTGCAAAGATCACATTGAGTACCTATTTTGCTGTGCCCTCTTTTAGTTGCTAAGACGTGTTTCATGGGTAATAAGAAGATGTCATATTTTATCATGAAATCTATGAATTTTGTCTCAAAGACCCAGTATTTTGACTCAAAGACCCAGTATTTTGATTTCCTGAGCAATGATTTGGTTGTGAGCCTTAATCTTGTTTGTTCGTATTTTGTATTTTATTCAAACCCACGACTAAACAAAGCATGTTATCATTTCGACATCATTAAAATTAGAATCGAAGGAGCAATGAAGACTCTTGGAAAAAAGAAAGCATTTCATTTTGGAATACTTTGCATGATTTAGTGCTGTGAAAAGATGGTCTTACTTCTACAGCTAAAAGTCCCTGGTTTACGATTTCAGATCTGACATTTACAGTAATCAAACTTTTTATGAACTTCCAGCAATAGATTATTTGATTTTTTTAAAATTAAATGATCTACCATATATCTAAATACTTTGTGATTTAGAGGTTAGTATATCACCATTATATGTACACAGTGCGGGGGAAATCAAATATAGATGAAAAGATAATACTTTTTTAAGTAGCCGAAAATTTACGACTAATCTTGGAATTTCTTTCAAGTTTAAGCTTATAGTTATTTCAGTTAGTTAAGC
Organism: Epiperipatus broadwayi; assembly: GCA_028023455.1. Taxonomy (NCBI): domain Eukaryota; kingdom Metazoa; phylum Onychophora; class Udeonychophora; order Euonychophora; family Peripatidae; genus Epiperipatus; species Epiperipatus broadwayi. The sequence continues at coordinate 1,005,338 of JAQFVV010006368.1, forward strand.
TAGAGAGAATATAACTCTTAAACTCTCCCCAACCAGTGACTTAATACGTATGTGTGGCGAATAATGACTCTTTCATCTACCTCTATAGAAATATTTTGGACAATCTTTTGCCACGTAGCAAGTTATTTAAGCCCGTTCAACTTTTTACCTTTTATAAATATGAACATAAATCAATGCTTTAATACCTATCTACATTTTTCCAGTCATTATAAAGTAGATCATTGATTCAGAAAGCCTTGCTATCTTCATTTGATTATTTCGCATTAACACAGACTCACACATATACCGATATATCTTTAACAAATATATTTTTTTATATATTTCTTTATATAATTTTTTTTGGGATTTTGTTTCCACCTTATAGACTTTTTTTTTTCATTTATAAAACCGACTTCATTATTTTTTTTTTTTTAAGTCGTGTTTTGATACCTTTAAAAAAAAAAAATGACACGGTCCATTTCAAAATATAAAATAATTGCCTTTTTTTTTTTTATTTTGTACTTTGAAAATGATTGCTATACCGTATACCCTGTAAATATTTTTTTTTTAAAAAATGAGCAAAAAGAAATCATTTACAGTGTAGCAAATATCGTGACATATGACATTTCCACACTATGAGCTAATGATTACGAAATAGGAAAGGCAGAAAGAAGGTTATAAAAGAGAGAACGAATTGCTCCGTTGTAAAAATATAATCATATATATAACCACTTTCAATTTTATCTGACAAAAATATTGCTTTTAAGTGTAGAATTCAAAAGTACACAACTATATTTACCATCTTCATACAAATAAATATATCAAAGATAAAACAGTTTTTAAATAGTTCAATATAGACAAAATGTTATTTAATAATTCTCTGGAGAGAAATAGTAAAAAAGAAGATAATACACCAACGAACTAGTTAAATGTCGGGTAGTAAGAGTTTAGTAGTTTTTATTCTTTATTCACTCTTTATTCGAATATCTGAATACCTATTTACAAATCAACAATAAGATGATTAACTAGGCTAGCTATTAGCTCTTATCTGAAAAAAATACTAAGTTTATAATCCGTAATATATATATATTTACTCATATTTAAATCGCAGGTAATGGACAAAATAAGCATATGTGTTAATCACTACATTAAACTTTTTATATAGAAAAAACATCTTTTAAATAACCCATTCTTCAACAATCCATTGTAGATGGACAATGGGGGGGGTGCAATTTTCATCAGACTTACAACCGATGGAGAGGGAAAATTTTGGAAAGTTTTCCACCCTTTTATTACTTTTTAAATAAGAAAAGTTACATACTCATTTATTTATTAAGATGATTTACTGTCACATATATGAAAAATCACAATATGGATTGATATTTGAAGAAACTAAATGGATTCAAACTAATAAAATAGAAATGCGATCTAAATGTGCTACATTTACATGCTGATGAATTGATAGATAAATAGATGGATAAAATGATAGAAATCGCATTTGAATGGTGAATTACGATCTCTCTTTAAATATAAGAGTTTATTTCTAAGTGCATATATAAATATAACTAATTGTTGCACTAAAAAGTCAGATATAAATATATTAATAAACATTGTGCATCTAATAATATTTAATTACAGGAATGACATTTTTTTTCATTTGTTTATAGTAATGCATCGTCTTCTTTTACAGTTATAAAATGAAACCATTTGTTTCTGGTTTTCTGAATCTTGTAAAAATAATTAATTTGATAAGTGATTAATTACTAATAAAGGCAAAGTTTTAATTTTATTAAGATATTTACAAACCATTAGACAATATGGAAAATAACTTTTTAAATCAGAGTATATAGTTGCTACTCATTTTAACATTCTTGTAAGAATATGTAAATATTAATTAAAACAATGCTTCTAATAATATGTAATCAAAGGAATAAGACAATTTTCCATACTTTTTATAATAAACATTTTTATTGTCATATTTTTCTTTTGCAAATATAAATAAATCCATTTATATTTGTTTTTCTAGTTTTTTATTAGAATAACTAAACTTATATGTGTTATTAATCAGAGCTAACTTTCAATCATACTCAGATATTAACAAACCTTCCTTTATGTGCATTGATGAAGATAATATGTACAAAGTTTATCTTCCCATAATTACCAAATTCTTAATTAATTAGTGGCTTGAGCAAGGTCCATGCTGTGTTTGTGTAGAATTTGTTGTTTAAGGCATTGCAATAGTGCTGCTAGAACTATCATCTCCACATTGTTTTGGGCCTATCTATATCTTATATTATAGTTTGTGGTCATTTGCAGCTTCTCTTTTTTCTGTAATTGCAACTTTAATATATTAGTAAAATAAAAATTTGAAGATGTCAACATTATATGGACCTTTTATAACAGCATCTTATTAGTATGATAAATGCATAAAGGAGGTAGCCTAAGAGTTAATAAAAATGAGAATTTCTGATTGACTGGGTGTTTTAGTCTGAGGGAAAATAACTAAATCTAAAAAAATGTAATTTTCAGTAATTTGTTTACAAATTAAAGATTATGATGCAATATTTTGTAAAATAATTTATTTCAAAACAAAAAACTATATCATTAATAGGAGATCATTTTTAAAGACATGATAATTCTTAAAAAGTGTGCATTTATTATTATTTAGTGTTGAAATAATTGTAATCATGAATAAGAAAATCAATCTCCAGTCATGAGCTGATTTGTAAATGTATAATAAAATCTCAATGCATTACCCCATCAGTAATAGTTTAAAAGCATAAGTGAATTCAGTTATGCTTAAAGCACATTTTTATATAAGTTAACCACCACTGGCTGTGCTTATTTCAAGACTTGAATCTATTCTATGCCTTATGTTCAAATTGACAATTGTATTCTACAAATTTAAATATTCTATCACAAGAAAGAGACAATTTCATTTTAACTATATTTGATTAAACTATATTTATTATGAATAAATGTAAATGTTTTATTTTTAAGAATAGAAATAATTGTAATCATGAAGAAGAAAATCAATCTCTACTCATGCTCTATTGCAAAGATTTTAATATATATTTATAGAGCAGCACATAACTCTTTAAAAGTTTGTTACAGTATAACGAAAGCAGTTTTCTATTTTCCAAACATAGACTTGCTTTTTTAAATGATGAAGTAATTACTTTTTTTAATTTTTATCTCAATAAATAAATAATATTTTTAGTTTTAATATCATTTTCTTTCTTACCCTAAATTTATCTTAGTTTTAATAACATAGAATTAAAATATCTAATATTTTGGTATACTAATTTTAAGACTAGAAAAGTTTGTTCAATTACTATCTAATATTTTATTCTAATAACTTTTTTAATAAATACATTTATCCAATGATGCCAAGCTTCATTTCTATAGATAAAAATTCTATTTAAAGTTTATTTTAGTATTCTTAAAACTTTAATTATTAAGTTTTAAAATATATAACAGTTGAAATCTTACATTTGTAATAAATTATGTTAGAATTATCTATACATTCGTTAGAAAAACTATTTAATTGTAGAAATAAAATGTTTAAATACTGAGGAATATTTAAAAGCATTACATTCTCTATATCACATTCAAAATAGATAAGAGGAGTTTTTAGCTAAACATATTAATTGAAACATATTATTAATATAAACATATTTGATAATTAGTTATTTACTTATAAAAATTTTAAAATGAGTATAACTTAATTCTGCATAATGAATTTAAATTATTTTCTATATGGAATGATGCTTTATTAGCATAAGATTGATTACTGTTGGAAGTTCACCATGATTAAATATCACGTAGGCTTAGCTGTTTTCATAAAACAAGAAAAACATATATATATGGATTAATTTTATGTTTGCAAAAATAAAGTTTGACAAATAGAGCGGAAATTTTATATTCCTGCAATGTACGCAATAAAATCGGTTAATCACACCATACGTGCATGTAAAGCATTAAAGTTATCTAGTCACATATGGGAAACTAGATACCTGTACATTTACATGATTATGTGCTTGGAATAAAAAAAATTATTAGCTATATTTAAGAATATTTTTGTTATATATCTTGGATATATTATTTATTTTGTGTGGGTGTTTATAATTATATGTATACGTATGTGTGTGTATGCATTGAAAAAATCTGAAAGTCATATTAAATTACTACTTAGATTGTAAAGTTTTTTTTTTATTTGACTACAATTGTCTCTAATTTTTGCTTCAAGATATGTTTTAAAAAAAAATAGAGATTTGAATTATTTTAAATGACAAAGAAAATCTTTTATATTTCTAAACAACCAGAAATATTATGGAAGATCACAAACATAACATATATCACGCTAATTCGACAATATATCTTCTTTTTAGCACCATATATCTTGGCAATATTTTCAAGACAAGAAAGATTAAATAGCTTCAATGGCAAGAGGAAATAAGTTATCAGGATAGAAATGTTATGTAGTATAATTACTATATCCTTCATGTAAATACTTGGAATGGGATGGCTGACACATAATACAAAAAGGAATATACCCATGTTGCCAAAAAATGTATCTAATGAATTTACAAAAATGAATAAAGTAAATGATTCTAAAACTTATGAATATACACAAATGTCACTGAAAATATTTTATTTTTTTTATTAATTGGAAACAAATATTTTAGTATTGCACTGTGTGGACAGCAACATGAAAAAGAAAAGATGTGAATACAGTTTCAGATTCGTGAGTATGAAAAACATTTTTTGCTTATTGTTTAAAATGTAACGATTATGTCATTAAAATATTATCAGTTTAACTTTAAAAAAAAAAAATCCTCCTTTAGTCAAGGTTCAACTACTTATCATGTTGTTACCACATATAACAATGTTTATTATATATAGATGAGGAAAAACTATTTCAGCAAAAAGTGATAAATCCTACTATGTTTTCTTAAAACCAAAGTATAATTCTTTTACATTATCATTTGTCTAATGAGTTCTTCCCATTACATTTATAACCACTTTACCTGAGTTCAGGTGTATGGATACATACATATTTAACAAAATGAGAAAATCTATTTTATTGTCATGTGCAGTATGCTTGAGTAATCAACAATTACCGTATAGTGATTTCCTTAAATCTTTATTTCTAAAATTATTTGTTTTTATTTTTATCAATGACACTTTGCATTCAAATGTAATACTGATGCTATTATAGATAAAACAACTTTTCACACCATTCTGCTATTTTATAATAAAAGCCTTAAGTTCAAAGTACACTAAGGATTTTAATCCAAATCCACTTGCATGACCAGATAAGACTTAAATACATATACTATCTAGGATCAGATTTATATAATTGGTCATACAAATAGGCATAAGTTCACATTTGTTTGTGTAATTAATTTTTTATTTTTTCAACTTGAATCCTGTAATAAAATTAAAGGAAGTTTCTATATAAATAATTGTTTTACTTCAAAGCTTTGAATGACAAGCCTCATTGATAAACGCAAAAACCAGAAACATTTATGAGATGAGGATTTAAATACACTACCATTTTGATAATTCTTGACTAAAGAATCTTAGTATAGATAATAAAAGAAGTGATGGCTGATTTTGTTTTATCACATTTTATGTAAGTTAAACATTCAAAAATTTTGTTATTACTAACATTTTTGTCCAGGAGAAAAGTGGAGCTATTGTTAAAGAAAAAAATGAGGTTATTAAAACATAAAGTTATTGACCCACAATCATATCTATATAATTGTTCTAGCAGAGTTGATTGTGTTTAAATGCCTTTTGAACTTCAGGTTTTGACATTAATAAAAATGATTCCAAAATGCATAATTGAAATATTTCCAATTTTATGTTTTAAGCCTCACTGATAGAAAAAAGCCAGAAATTAATGTGTCAATGGGTAATTAATTGAGAGACAATCTGACAATCAATAATTTCTCAGATACTTTTTAGATAGCACTAAAGAACTATGTTAATTTTAATATTAACAGCTACCATCATTTGTGATTACAATTTTTCATTGTGTTCAAACATAGCATTTAATATTAAGCACTATTTGTGAATATTTGAGTCACTTTATGTATATGAAATATATTTAAAAGAATTAGTAATAATAATTTATGTATTTATATAAAGTTACTGGTGGCAAAGTTATGAGAAAAAATTTTAAGACTTGTAAATCAAAGTGGAAAGTGATTTGAACCTTTTGTATTTGAATTTTCAGTTATATATATATATAGATATATATATATATATATATTGTTATTTTCATTATATATATATATATATATATATATATATATATAATGAAGAAAATAACAATATATATATATATAATGAAGAAAATAACAATATATATATATATATAATGAAGAAAATAATATATATATTAAACAGAAATAACTTTAGATTATGTTGTAATCATTATCAACTGAAATAATATAAACAAAAAAATATGCAAACATTATGGGGTTTTTCAAGAACTATTTATATTAGTGTGTCTACTTATTACATAGTCTTTAAACTGATTTATAAAGATTACCTCTTTAAATGTTCTTTTTTATGATATCTTTCTTCATTTGATATTCTTATATAATCTGGACCAAAAGCAAATCTGAAATTTCAAGATTTGTCATGGTCAAAGAAAACTGAGGCAGTATTGATTTGATTATTCTTATCATTTTTACATGATTGTATAATAGTTAGCATTCTTTTAGTTTTTTTTACAAAGTAAATTTTGATTCCCCAGTATATGACATTTTGCATCCACATATAATTTCATGTGTAATATTATTTTTTTTCTTTATAAAAATATTATTTGTAGAATTGTCACTAAATATTTTTTTTAATAAATTTGATTGAATATTATTTTTAAAATAGCACAGATATCAATTTCTTGTTATTTTTAATTATGTTAATATTGTTAGATTTATTTTTAAATTTATTTAATCCATGTAGAATTTGTCTTCTATCATAACCTACATTTATACATTCTTGAATAAATAATTAATATTTTGGATTTTATCACTTTTATAACTACATATTTTTTATTACAGAGTGCAAAAGTTTTGAAACTAGCAATTTTACATATCATTGGTACGTGTGATTTGAAATGAATATAACTCTTTTTGAATAGGTTTGCCAAATATTTTATAGTTTAAACAAATAATTTCTCTACACATTTGCAAATATAAAATATCATAGACATACCTTGCATAAATTTTTATATTTCTAAATTTATCTGAACTTAATACAGCTTTTTCATATTTATATCATGCAAAGTTTCAAATTTGTGTGACTATAGGAAGACCCATGGAACATCTCTTAATCATGTTGTAATTTTTATTATTAAATGTTGCAACAATATTATCACTTATAAATTTTATATAATCCATAATGAATTTTATTGCAAATTTATTAATTACTCCTCTAAAATTTTCACATTTTTTTATTATTCCTCTTGGTGGATTTTTTTTCTAAATGATCAACATTTCTTTTCTATATAAAATCTTTATTTTATACTAAAACTTACCAAATTTAACTTGATTTCTTTTTAATTTAATTTTACAAATAAAAAATATTCTAAAAAATTGTATTTGAACTTTTCAAATATTTGAAAGAAAAAAGAGTTGTAAATAAGAACAAAGGAGGTAATACATCATTCAAGAAGTAAAGGAAAACACTCTTCAGAAAATCAATAAAAAAAATTTTATTTTAATTTTCTTTAACTTTGACATGATTGAATGTAGATTTATGGTAAATCTACTAAATTCTGCTTGTCATGCATTGTTAACTGAGATGTCAGGACAGCTGCCTTGTAAGCAAGCAGTTGGTTGCAGACATCTAGTTCCCCTCTAGTTGATGCTATGATATATGGAAAAAAAAATTGTAATTACTTTATAATTTTTACAATATCTCAAAAGATTCTAATATTTTAATTTTGATAGATATTGACATTACATAATCAGTTTCACATAAAGTTCTGGGATTTTCTTTATTAGCATTACAGACAAGTTTATTTACTTCTATTTTTAAAAATAAAATATATATTAATAAAATCAAAGTGTAAATGTGCATTTTTTTTTGTTTTAAAAAATTATCAACCAATCAGTATGTAAAAATAATCAAAAATATTCATTAACAAGCAAAAAACTTTTTTTTCAAAAATTTTACATGAAAATGTGATTACAAAGAAGGAAAACAGTCAATTGATTGGAGGCAAACCTGTCTTTATAAAAAAAATAGGGTGAAAGCCATTGAAAACTTCCAACAGTTTAAAATATATAAACATCTTCAGATTTATATTCAATTAATAAATCAATAAAAGCAGGATTGCAGTTTTATCATTATAATAAAAATCTATATTAATAATGGTTAATATAATGGTAGAAGAATGAGCTAAAGTTGTATAACTACCATGCTATTTCTGACATAAACAACCTATATTAATTAACAGAACTGATAATCCAAATGTTACAATGGATAAATGTAAATGAATATATATCGCATTCTGTCTACACACACACACACACACTTTTGTAAAACATTTAAAATTTTAAGAGACAAATTAAAAAAAATAATAATTGAATTTATTAGAGATAATGAAGATATAAGTAAAACTATTCACATTGAAAATGCAGTGATATGAAAAAGTGGTAAACATTATTCAGTAGAAAATGATATATTATTGAAATGTGCTTGCTAGAGTCATGTAGCTACTCAGTAGTACTAATTTATTAAATGGTATATTTTAATTTAATTGGCTCCTGTGGAATTTATAATTGCAGAGGCAAACCTAAAATGCAGGCAAAATCGTCCAAGTGAAAACCAAAAAACAATACTCGGGTAAAATAAAAATATGGCATCTATATTATATATGGATATCTACTTGATTCTTTATGAAATTAGGTAGATAGATTCAATGTAGAAATCATCTTTTAAGTTCAGACTGATGCTCACTTGTTTGTTTTATGATGATCTATTTTAAGTTGCATTCTCTCATCAAACAAAAGTTTGACTATTACAATATTTGTCTATCTGCACAGATATCTATTGATTTATTAATCAATCCATTAATTCTATGTATATTTACGGATCTACCAATCTACCTATATATCTGTCTATCATTATATATATATATAGAGAGAGAGAGAGAATAGATAAAATTTTCAATATTTTGGGTTTTTAAAATTAAATGCAAATAACTATCTAAGAAAGGTGAATGCGTGAGTATCTAGCTTTTTTAATTATAATTAGAGAGCAAAACCAGGGCGGATATGCCTTTTAAATCTTTTAACAATACCTGCACCTTTACTGTTTTTCTATAAGGTGCTGAGAGAGAGGTCATTGTTCTGCATTTAGATTTTTACAAAGTTATTTTGCTTTTTACCTATATCTATATATTTATAATTATAACATTCAGAATAAAATATACGCGCATCTATTTATATATATACGATGTTTTCTAATAATACTGTAGAAAAATGATTAATGTAATTTTAATATTAAAAGTGTTTTCTTATACAAAGTACGACTTAAATATCTAATTCTTAACTACTTAACTTCTGCGTGCATGACTTTTTGAAAGTCTAAAAATTATTGATTCTTTAACATTCAATTTTAAATGCATACATTTGGAAAAGATCGCTTATATAGAATCAATTAACTTCGTTGCATAGTTCTTAATACCAGGTAGCCAAGTTCAATGGAAAGAAAACGTCAGTTATAAATCATCGCAAATGTTTGCAAAATGAAAGAAAATCAAACAATAATATTAACTTTAATAAAAAAAGAAAATATTGCTTTGGTAAATAGGTTATAAAATATGCAAATTAGGTAAGACGTGTGACTAAGTGGTTTAGCTGCTTACGAAAGAACTATCGAAAATCAATATGAGTGTTAAATATCTTACTAATAAATTTAACGTTTTATAAAGAAAACCCGTTACCTTCAACATTTAAATGTATTTCAGTAATTTGTTTAATTATACGACTTTATTTATAAAAATGTTATAAATAATACAAAATAATATTTTTATTAAATTTAAAAATATTTTCGAAATTTAACATCTAAAATGAATACTAATTAATAGCTAAATATTATATGTTTTATTTATTTATTGTGTTATATATATTATATTAATTAAGGATAAAAATGACTCAATACAAAATTTTAAATATTTCCCTGATCTAACACAAAGTTATATTGAGATAATCCAAGGGCCGCATTTAAAAAAATGTTTATCCGAGAGCCGCAATCAAATTAATAAATGCAGAACTCATTGGACACAAATCGCGCACGTTAACCTTAAATGTTTGGAGCATGCGCATTGATATATAAACAGTGAAAAGCCAACTTCTAGACACATTTTATATTAAAAAAACACATGGCTATGTAGTGATATAAATAGATCAAATAATAATATCAAGATTGTCGATTAGTAGTGATTAAATTAAAATATCTAATAAGCATTTAATTCAAAATGTTATTCTATTTTTTGCTTGAAGAAAAATAAAAATATCTATGAAGGCCATAAAAACTACCCACAGGCCATATTTTACAAAGCTCTGATCTAACCGTCTTATTTATGGTTTATGACATAGCTTTAAATGATGGATTGCCAAACTTGGTGGTCAACAATGGTAAATTATTTATGATGATGACCAACAAATCCTTAAAATAGTATAATCTTATTATTACCTCTTATTGCAATCTTACTTAGGCCGGGAAAACTGAACTGACAAATTAAAAAAGTTTCATATTTTAATAATTCTTAAGACCTTTCTTTTAGGTAGATGGCCCATAACCAATTTAGATAATTAAGTAACATTAATCAATAGAACTATTCTTATAGGGTAAAATACAAATGAACTTCCAGTCTCACAATTTTGTTTTTGCTGCTTTATAATATATATATATATACTATTTATAGGATCAATATATATATATATATATATATATATATATATATATATTGATCCTATAAATAGTTATCTTATAAATGCTTAGATATATTCAGAAAAAGGTTCTGATAGCAAGATATTGAATAAAAAATTAAAAAAATGTTTTAGTATCTACACAATCTATTATTAGACAGACCCAGTCAATATATTATCACAAAAATAATATAGCAGATGATTGGTTTTGCTATGCAGAAGTTGACACAAAGTCACAAAAAAGAAGTTAACTATTTGGGAACTTTGAAAAAAATAAAAAACAATAATTCCTACAACTTTTTATTCATCGAGATTAAGGGCAGTATATAACATTTATATATGTTTCAAGGCATTACACTTTTATCATATGTCCCAAAAATATAAAGCTGTAGTAATAATTTCTTCCATGCAACAAGATTAATTCTAGACTGGCAAATAAGTGTGATTATGGACTACAATTTGACAAAAGAGGGAATGGATATTTTATTGGAATTGTTCTAATTGTTTATCCTGCAGGAGAACGACTTGTTGGTCAATGATATTTTTTTTCCAGATATTGAATACTTCAACTGTCAATTCATTTATTTTACATCAGAAATATAGTCAGTAATATAAAATTCAATACATATTTTAAAAATATTGACAAAATTACTTATAAGTTCACACTTACAAAAAAACTCACAATATGCAGATTCTTAAATGATTTTCATACTCTTATTATACAAGCATTAAGAAAGCCTGAAGTTATTGATAATAACACAGAATAATATAAGATAACAGACTTCAAAATAAATAAAACTTACTACCAATGTTCTACATAATTGAAAAATAAACTTTTTATGTTGTCAGAATATATAGCAAACCAATTTGTTTGGTGCATAGACAAAACATGCAGCAAAGATATTATATTTTAAAATAAAATCATTTAAAAATTATTTTGAGTTTGTTTTTTTATTACTAACATACTTTGGAACCTTGATTATGCCACTAGCACATATTCTTTGTAGTCATAACATAACAAAAATATGTTGCAGCCATTATAGTTTGTTTTTAGTTGTTTTATACATACATATAATTAAACTAGATAATTGTACTGTAAATAGATATGTAAGTAAATAGTTACTCACATTAACGTAAAACAAAGAACAACTACTATGAACTATATGTAATTTCATTTATAATTAGAATTTCATTTAAGTATTAATGGTCTTATACTGCCAGTCTTACTATATATTTATACATACACACACATTCTCATTTATAAATGAAACACTAAAACATCAGCAATCTGTTGCCAATATAACACTACAGTTAGAAAGTAAATGGATTACTTAATTATACTATTGCCTTGGTAACAGATTGCTGATATTCTATTGGTTTATTTACAGTTGAGAGTTGTAGTGATATGATCTATGTATAATAATCAATTAATTGTTGGCATTTATATTTCACATATGCAAATAAAGTAAATTCTATGTTTTTGAATACATTTTGTAATAAAATGGTAATTAAAAATAAAGTATAACAGTGATAATATATTTGTTAAATAATCATAATAAAACATAGAAAGTACTTTCAGTTCATCTGAAAATTTATAGTTGTTTGTCAATACTGGCATTGTTTATGTTTTGACTGCTTTCATATATAAATACTAAAAAAAACACAGTTATTTTTCTATAAAGCTGCTTTAATATTTCATAGAGGAGTCTGGTTTTTAATAGTCAACACTTAGTCAATCCCAATATCAATAACCATCAAGAATTTCCAAACAGTTGCCAAAGAAATTCCCTTTTAACAATAAGAGAGAAATCCCACCCTTATTAATCTTTAAAGTGCTGATTATTTTATTAACTGAGTGAGGTAAAAGTTGAAACTTTTAATTGGTCAATTTAAAGTCAAGTGGTAATTCACAAAGTCAAACAACTAAATATATTCATCTTTTAATATTATATTCACTTTAGTTTTGTTTATAAAAAGTATATTAATAATTTGTCAGATTATGAAAGTGAACGAAAGTTTTTTCAAAAATAAATTTTGATTTATAATTAGAAAAATATTCGATAGTGGTGGAAATTAAAAGGAACATCACTCACCAACCAAAAAAATTTGCTGATGTCATGATTTCTTTTCACTTTTACATTGTGATAAATAAATAATTCTTGCTAAAGTCTTAACTATTTTTCTAAAATAATTTTATTTTTAGCATATTTTATCAAAATAATTTATATTTGTCAAAAAATACTGTTAAAATGGTCTAAAACATTCGTTTATGAATTTTGAAATAAAACAAAAACAGATCATCACTCTTTACTTTGTGGCAGCCATTTTCTTTATTGTCAAAATTTAATAGCCAATCATATTTAAGAAGGGGCATTATTTTTCTTTGTTTGATGTATAAGTCATTTTTATTGATCTTTTACTTGTAAAATAATTCAAGAGAGGGCAGCAACTTACAGAACTTTTTTTAATCTTTAAAAAAAGCCCAAAATCGCAATTGTAGTACATAAAGTGCCCAATTTAGAGTGATGTCAAGCCACTTCACTTTTAAATAAATCAGGCATACAAAGAATTAATGGTCTTGCCTTGACAACAGTTTGGAAATTGTTGATTATTATTTCCATTGGGATTGTCTAAGTGTGACTGGTTTTAAATAATTACTTATACACCCATTTAAACTTTTAGCATTATTATACTTATTATATACATATATTGTACCTAGAGAAGTTTGAGATAAGTTTTATTATGTGGTAAAATGTCAGTCATATTTGTTTTCTTTTTTATTTCATTTGGATGTTGAATATGAAAAACTATGAAGCATTGAACTGTGTTTTTATAATGGTGATAGTATGGATATAAAAAATTGTATATTATTAATGTAATGTATAAAATTGTGAAATGACTTTATTCATTTTTGAATGGACTGCATCCATGATAATAAATTACAAACACTACAATTAATTGACCAAAGTCTCAAATATATTTATTTTATTTGTATGGTGTGGTATTGTACTGGAAAAATATGTTTAAAAATATATTTCTAGTGTAATATAGTGAGAATATATTATAAATTGTTTAATTTGTGTTAGAATGAAAGAATAGTATTTGTATTATGAAACATCAATGTTTGTCACATTAATAATTCTAAAATATTTATTTTATTTGTTGTTACTTTTTATTTGAGAGACACTGTTTGGCATTGCTAAAGAGTTAATAAAATATATTGCTATTGTACTCTGACATTAATGGAAAAAGTTATAACTAGGTCTGAATAGAAAAAAAACTTGCTCTCTCTCTACTTTGACTTCAACAGAAGTGAATCTATGTTATTTCTTAAGATTTTTTATTTTATTTTAAAAGTATATGATAGTTAAATAGTTAGTATGATTTTCTGAAATCAATAATCTTTGTTGATCTGGCAGCTCTCTTGAATTTGTGGGAGATGATGATTTATTGAATTAAAAAATTTATATTTTTTTATTTTTTAATGATAAAGCCTAAAAGGTAATAACATAAAATATACACAAAGATCATGGTGATCTGCTAATATAATTTTATAAGCTTGATGGTTAGGTTATACACCAGATAAAAGTTGGTCCAATTTCCATATTTCATAGCATCATTATGGTTGAAACTAGCTTCTGTTCACTTGTAATATTTTATAAATTTATTACTTGCTAAAGGAAATAATATTTATAATGCATTGTCATGGATATAAATTAGTGTTAGCATGGCAATAACATTATATATATCAAATATCTGCTGAATGAAAAGATAATTTGGATATTTGGAAAATATTAGATAAAGAAAATGTGCTTGAATTTTATAGCTTTTTATGATATTTCTACTTTCTCTAGAATAACAAAACATCATTGGATCATGATTTTAAAAAATAACACTAGGACTATGGTACTATTTTAGAAAGGTGCTATTTAAAGTCTATTACTCAGGTATTTGTTTATATTTATCATTACTTTTCATTAATATATGGACTATTTGGTGAAGTAAATTGTGGTATAATTTTAGTTTAAGTAGTGATCTATTTATATACCTAAATATCAGAGTTATGTTTTCCTACATTTGAACTCATATTTTATAGCACAGTAATTATTGTTCTAATTTAAAATATTCATTTTTATCTATTGATTATAAATTATCTTCAGATATATTCACTTATATTATGAGTTCAAAAAGATTATATTGTAATAGGTATTTATTTTATTTTGTTGTATTAAATTTATATTAATAAATAAATAGATTTTATATATATATATATATATTGATTAACTATTTTTATGAAGTATAAAAAAGATATATTTTGAACTTTTTTTATATTTGAGAAAGCATCAATGTTCTACAACATTTTGTATTTAGTATCCAAAAGCAGAGAATGATGTGTAATCACCTATTTCTTTGGCATATAATCAGATTACATGCATATATTTTAAATGTTTATTTGCCATATATCTATATTTTGATTTTTATTAATATCAATCTGTTAATAAATTTTGAATTAATTTAAAATGCATAAACTTGCTTAGTTGTCATTCAGTTTCAAAATGCAAATTTATTGGATGAGACAATATTTACTAATTGATAATATCACATAATTCATTAGAAACTTTTTTTAAATAGTTCAGAAATAAAAAAACTACAGGATGGGTGAGAATATATAATTACATATCATTTTCTTTGTATTGAATTTAATGTATTATCTGACCAGTTATATGTTTTATACAGCAATAAATTAACTGATTTGACATTTTTAAATATTTAACAAATAATTAGAAGCTTATTGTACTTATTTTGTTAGTAACAAGTAGTAATCATATTAAAATAGAAATTATAGATATTCCCTGATTTAATAGTTAATAAATATGCAAATATGATAATTATTGAAGATGGGTAAAAGTAGTCACAATGAAATGTTTGTAAATTTCAATCATTATTGATTAAAATAAATACTACATTAAGTTAGTATACATTCATAAAGTTCATGAATTTATTCAGTTATAGCACTAGTAATAGTAATATGTTTAATTCTATTACAAATTAGAGTGATTTTTTAATTATATTAAAACTTTATTAGTGTGGATCATAAATTTAATTTATATATTAAATTTTGATATTAATCTTTGATTATAATAAATCTAACAATATTTTATTTGCTTTGACAGTAATAATCTAATGTTTTAACAATTGAGCTTTATTAAATGAAGAGTAATTGGTTGTAATTTGTCAATTGTGTCTAAATTAGTATCAAATCTGAATCTATTATTTATTATATATATTGTTATGATTGGATATTGAAAATCTTAAGCTTATTTAATAGGATGATATTATTTTATAGTATATGAAGTTAGTGAAAATGAATAGATATATTAGCTTGATTGATTTTGTATTATTATTAAGTATTAATCTTGTTATAATATGTATAGAGAGTTGTGCCTGTTATAATTGACTTAGTTAATAAGAGTATATTGATATTAGTGGATAGTATAGTTGAGTTAGCATTTTATTTTATTTAGTTGTAATTAGAAATCAATTATTGCATTATATATTATGTTAGATATCATGATATTGTAAACTTGTAGAGTATATTAAGATTATTATTTCATCCATCCATCAAATATATCATTTAAATAGAATAATGTTTGACTTTTGGTTCAAGTTTGTCTTATTATAAGGAGTGTTTTTATTCATAAGGAATATTAAAGTTTATCTGTTTAATTCTTCATCATTAATTTTATTCTATTATAAAGGGTTTATAGAATAAGCATAGACCATTGTTTATAACATAACGATATTTGGTTTTATTGCTTTATCTTTGATCTATTGCAAAATAAGACTTCTATTTTAGGATAGGTTGAAGTAATATTTTGTTTTCTATCCATTCTAAATGCTATTGGAATCTATTAAGTTATGACAAAGATTATTAGCATTGTTTTATTGACTTTAGTGTTAGATCATTATTCATTAATTAATATTCACTTTAGCTAAGTTTATTATTTTCATTTTGTTACAAATAATGCTACAATTCATGGACATTAAAAAAATAGAATTGTTCTTCCTTGGTTCATATTTTTGTTCTGTTACAAATAGTGATCAATAATTAGACTATGACTCATGATTCAATATATTCCATAATTTTATTCTGTTATAAATGGCATTCAACTTCAGAGTATATTCTTATATAGTTGCAAATAATGACCAATGATTAGTCTATGTTTTCATTCAGATTATATTAATTTTTATTTTCTGTAGTCATTATAAATTATTTAGTTATAAATGATTCCCTAATTTGTGAGGCAATAAAAAAGAGCAAATTCTTATTTTTATTCTGTTACAAATAGTGCCACAATTTGTAGGAATTATCAAACCAGGACCATTTTAGTACAATATATATATATTGATTCTAATATTTTCATGGATAAATGATTATTTCATATTATTACTATTTTTGGGATATTCCTAGTGGTAAAATAGCTCAATAGCTGATGTTTTGGTACAATAACAAGTGACTTCCTCAAAGCATTCTTTTTCTTAAATCATAGGAATATGTGTGAAATTTAAAATCGTTTTTATTTTTTTGTTTCTCCTCATACTTATATATATATAAACTCCATTAAATATATAATTTAGTAAAAAAATGATTATAAGAGGCGAAATATATATATATATAAGAAATCAAATTAATTTACAATATTTAGTGTCCTCAATTCCATAACATCATATGTTATTGAACCTGTAAAAAATATTATGCTAATGTCTGTCAATATATGTACGTATTTATGAACAGTCTGAATCATCAGGTGCTTGAATTTTCCACAAGAAATGACAGCTAACATTCTATTTAAAAACTATGATAAATTTAATTTGTTTTGTAAATTTGAATGTATTTCCAATTCAATACATCTATAAATGATATTAAATATTTTATTACAATAACACAAATATTTCTTAATGAGTACAAATGACTTCCGTCCATATTATAACCTCCAACATATATATATACTGGAGACAAATTTGTAATTAATCAAATTGATTCACAATGTTTCTATTTTCAGCATCATATTATTATCAATATAATGAAAAAGACAGATTGGTATTTTTATCAGTTAATAGCTGAAGATATAGAGCTTGAATCAAAATCTGTAAATCAATTTAATTGGGTAGACTTTTTTTCTCCAGTTTAGTCGTTATTTACTACTTTCACACACATGTATATATATATGCACATATTTCTATAAACTACATACACTTTTAAACTAAAAGATTTACTAGCAGCAGTTTCAAACTGTAATTTTAAGCAGAAGATAATCAATCCTTTACACATGCCCTGTACTATTATACTAAATCAGCATTGTTTTGTTCAATGTTAACAAACTCTCGATCCAAGGCACAAGACAGATTATTTGAAAACATAAAAGCAGCAGTGTTTTTGAAAAAATGACTGTACTTCCCCACTCTGCACCCTTATATTTTCAAAGATTCTTCTCTTGTGTCTTGGACTGAGAGTTTCCTAACATTCAGCCAAAACAAGTTTCATTTAATATAAGAATAGAATGTATGTGTAAAGAATTGATTATCTTCTTTTTAAAATTACATACGTTTTTCTTTTATTTTCAACATTATTGTAATCATTGAGAAAATTAAATATTGTCTCCTAATATGCATATCAACCAATTGTCTTGTCTAAAGCATTTATACCTTGATAAATATCAAAAAATTATATTTTGTATATATTTGGCAATTTATTGTACGAATTTACTTTCCAGGAACAGTATTTTAATCAAGCTCTCACAATATATTCCATTCAACAAATACTTGAATTATTATTAATCTTCTTTTATTAGGCCAGAAATACATTTATATATACATTAATTTTAGATGAAGATTTGGATTAACTGAAGCGGCGTTTTGAGTAAAAATCCATATTACGGACTGCTAGCATATTATTTTTTAAGTGTCTCTATATATCTTTTAAACATAAAAGTGTTAATAGTAATTTTAAAAAATGTAATTTCATGCTTTATGAGCAAAAGAGGTTAACATTTAAAAGAAAAAGATTGTCATTATGTATGTAAACAGTAACAAATTAAATTATTTATTTTTAATTTAAAATATATATATGTATAAGATTTAAAAATATAGTAGCTTTTGATTTAATTAAAGGCTTTAATAATTATTTAGGTATATATAGATGACACGAAATTATGATTACGTTCTTAGTAAAACTAAAGCAATTCCAAGATAAATTAATGCGTACACATAACATTAAACCCACAAATATTAACTTCCATGCACTAACACCTTTGACATAATCCACTTTAAATAAATATGTCATTGATTAAAATTAATTATTTATTTGAGTAAAAATTATCATTCTTAACCCACGTATACTTTAAGCTCAGTTTAAAATTAACATATCTATTTTTTTAAAATATAAAACAAAGGGGTATCATTATTCCATCTCCTTTTATGGATGTATTTGATTCATCTGTTTTAAATGTGTATAAGTTGATGTTTTAAGTACATATTTTGAAGATATATCATTTAAATGATTACCAACAGGTATATTGACTTAATGATATCTAATAATAATAATAATAATAATAATAATAATAATAATAATAATAATAATAATAATAATAATAATAATAATAATAATAATAATAATAATAATAATAATAATAATAATAATAATAATAATAATAATAATAATAATAATAATAATAATAATAATAATAATAATAATAATAATAATAATAATAATAATAATTTCAATTCAATTCAATTTCAATTCAATTTATTCTATGAAATAAAACAAAGTACATTACAAATATTTAAAAACTCCAAACAAGAAAAATCTTGTGTGTGGAATTTACATGTAAAAATAAATTAAATAAAAATACAATCAAAAACTCAAAAGAACAGTTTAGGAAATAAATAAAATTAATTAAATAAATAAAATAAATGCCAAAATTAATACATACTACACAACCATTGACACAAATATTTTTTGAATGATATATAAGAAATATTATTCAGATCAATTGAACATTCATATACAAATTTATTAATAATAATAATAATAATAATAATAATAATAATAATAATAATAATAATAATAATAATAATAATAATAATAATAATAATAATAATAATAATAATAATAATAATAATAATACATTTCTATGCACACTTTTTATCATGTCCTGTCACCATGTTTATTCCCAGAGCTCCTGTTTTAAATCCTAAAAAAATGCATAGTATTAATTAGTGTTCAATTTAATTTTTCTACCCAAGCATTACAAATCCTGTATTCACTTATATATAAATACATCTTTGATTTAACTCACATATTATTATATTTTTTATTTATTTTTAAATGAATATTCTGAAGTTCCTAAAATCAGTATAATTATTATTCTTTAAAAACATTATTCTTTAAAACATTATTTTCTTAGGTTTTATTTGACAAATTAATCATTTGAATAATTGTATTTTATTTTATACTTTAATTATTTCCAAAAATATGTTTTCAAAATAAATTTAAATATTATAAATGTATCTAAATTTTCCTTACCCTGACATTTAAATCTTCACTTCAAGGAGGGGTTTATTGGAGCTAAATGGCACAATAAATTGCTACTTTTATTTACATGGGCATGTTCTCTACTTCTTGGGCTTCACATATATGGAGAAAGAGAAAGAATTTTTTACTCACTCAGCCTGGAATTTTTCAAATTAATAATGCATTTTTCCATTATTCAGTTATCTAGTAACTAAATTTTTGTTCTGTTGGTGATAATTGCATGTTCAAACTTGGCTGTTTTAGAATTCCAAAAAGTAATAAATTTTCAACAGACCTCACTGTAACTTTTATTGTAACTCCAACTTTAACTATAATTCTAATTGTCTGTAACTGTAGCTGTCACTCTAACTGGCACTGTAAATGGCTTATCTAATCAAGTTGCTTCTTTTATTTCTTCTGCTTCCTACATTTTTTTTCATTTATTCACATGTTTTAAAAAACAACTGATTAAACCAGGCAAGAAAGTGATGCTATCTTTAAGTGTTTTTACATTTAGATCTGAAAACATATAGCTCTGAAATAAATCATATCTGCTTTATTTTAGTTGAATATTTATTAATTAATAATAGATTTATTAATTAAATGTTTTTTTTATATTTTCTTTATTTTACCTTTTTGATTATTGTTTTTATAAAGCAGTTGGAAAAGTGACTTTAATTCACTATCCCTTGCTTCTTTATTTAAATTTTTATTTACTGAACTATGTCAGTTTTATTTTTAATTTAAACTACCGTAGCTGGGGCAGGAAAGAAATCTCGAAAATATATATGTGAAACAAGTGTCTGTTTCAATATATATATATATATATATATATATGGGATCATTTGGAATTGTAAATATATATGTGAAACAAGTGTCTGTTTCAATATATATATATATATATATATGGGATCATTTGGAATTGTTTTTGAAATGTGCTTTTAAATAAAAAAAAGCAGAATAAATGGTCATTAAAGAGATCAACTAAAAGAATCTATATTATCTGATTATTTTAAATTATCATTGAAAAGTTAGTATTCTTTACAATTGAATTATTTAATATTTAAGAACCTGAGATTATTCTCACTATTCATTATTGTTGTTTGTAGAATGTAACAATGAATTATCAGTCAACCATTGGTCTATTTATATCTTGTAAAATAATTTATTAATTACTAGGAGATTAGCCTATGAGAAGACTTGTTTAGTTATGGTGCAGTTAGCCTATAGGAGGACTTACTTTACGTTATATATATATATTTAAAGCATTAGAGTTTTTGTACTGATTTATACCTGCATTTAGATCTGCATTTCGCTTTATGATTGCTTGGTTGCCTTTTAGAAAGTCACTATATATATATATATATATATATATATATATATATATATGTGTGAGTGGGTTATATATATATATATATATATATATTATAACCCACTCACACATCACCGCTCATGAATCTTATATGAGCAAATGCCACAGGCACCAGTTCTATTAATGAATAGAATTATTTATCACTTTATCTGATTTATAATTAATGCTGAGACTCTTTACTTATGTTTATCTTACAGCTTCCCTCAGTGGGAGGTTACAGAAAGTTCATAACATATAGAGAATATAAATAAATGAAGGAAGAAATACTATAAGCTATCAAATAAAATATAAACCTTATTTATTAATTAACCAAATGATACAGGCTAGCAGAGTTTTATTTATTCCATCTAACAAAATATAATTTCAATTTGATCTCTTCCATCATCCAGTTACACTCTATAATATCTCCATTTAACTCTGACAGAATAGAAAAGCACAACACTAAATAACTCTATTGTTCAGCACATCTTAATCTAAAAAGCTGGATCAATGTTGATCTAGGAATATAAAAATCAGATCTCAGGGAATCTATAACATAGTTAGACTAAAGAAGTATATTAACCAGTAATTTATGACTCTAAATTGTAATAAGATATAATGAAATAAATTGAATAATGTTTACTGGGCTAGCAATCAGATAACGAAGGATATAGGGTATCTTTTAATCTCATATCATCATCCAAATAATACTTTAACTAGGCAACACTTTTATAAGTTTATCATGTGGTAAAATATTTCATGTAATGTTTAGATCTAGGAAACAATATTATCAGAACTTAGCATATCTAATATCAAAGCCATAAAATAATATACTTAATTTTGTAATAGATGTATGAAGTATGGAGATGTGGAAACCAGAATTTGAATGCATATAAGAACAACTCGAGACACAGTTTTTAAATAATAAACAAAGCTTTTATTTACACTTAAGGTTTAGTTAAATGTAACTAATTCAGAATAAGATTTTCATCTAATTTTTAAAATTTACAAATAAATTTGTTATTGAAATTTAGGATTATCCCCATTACATATTACATAATTTATTATTAACACATTTATGAATGTAAATTAGCAAACAAATTATACAATAATATTCTGACTTTGAATATTCAGGCTATCTAAATAATTTTTATCAATAAACAACACTGAATAAATAATACATTATATTATTGGGCACAATATACACTTTGCTATCAAGAGAGCAGCTTTAAATAATCTTAATTAAACAATCGCTTTAAATAAGTACACTTTTCAGACATAACAATAAAATCATATTCATTCTGATGATTTTGATGATCTCGAATGTGTAGCAAATTAATATGAGATGAATCAAAACATTTATTTCCTATTTTAAGTTTAACAATATTATATTTTATATACGCGATATTATTTAAATTATGCGTGTGTGTTACATCCCATGCAATAATACAAGAGAACAATCTTTTCTACACATTATCAATTTATTCAAAAATTATTAAATAATTATTTAATTTCGGACAATGTCATAGACCAACCAGAAAAATAGAACACTATATCCATTCTAATATTCAATAAAGAATTTAAATTAACCATTTATCCGACCACTGACTGAATTACACAGAGCTATATTTTTAAATATATAAATTCAACATTCCTTTTCTTTTTAAAACTTGTTTTTATTCCAACTATAATTTTCTTTCTCCTTCCAATACAACGTTTCAACTACATTCTGTAGTCATTATCAAGTTTCCTTAAAAAATAATAATAATAATAAAATAAATATAAAAAAAAAAAATAAAAAAAAAATAATAACACAAATAAATAAAATATTAATACATTCCAAATATATAATATTCAATTAAAACCATAATATTATTATAATCTACAAATACAATTATTTACCTCCTTCCCTATCTTTAATTATTTCTTTTAAATTACCTTTATAAATTAATACTCTTCTTATATAAATTTATTATCTTTTCTCTAAATCTTTACCCATTAACATTCTTTTTATAATCCCCCCCCCTCTTTTTATTTTTATATATTATTCCTATATTATCTTATTTTTTATCTCTATTTATTAACATTCTATTTAATACTGGTTTATACTGATCTATATATACTTCCTCTTTTTTTATTCTCTCTTTAAAATTTGTAACGCATTCCAATGGCCTTATATCAAAATTTTCATGCTTAAATTCCTTTATATGAATATATATAGCAGATTTTTTTATCATATAAATGCTGCCTTAATCTAGTTTTTAATTTATTCTTACTTGTTCCTATATAAGTCATATTTATATTACTTTTATCACAATCCATACATTTAATTATATATACTGAATTTATACATTCTAAAATATCAATTTTATCATAATCATTTATTAACTCACCCAAACATTGTTTCCTTTTATAAACAGGGCAAATTAATATATTATATCTCCTATTAAAATACCTAAAAAATTTCTTAATTTTAAAAAATAAATATCTTGATACCCTAAATCCTATATAAATTATTTTATTTTCTCCATTTTTATTCAATTTAATCTTTCTTTTTATATTTTCAATATTATAATTAGATATCAATTTTTTTACAATATATTCAGGATAATCATTTTTAATACATTCCCCCCTAATATTATTTATTTCATTCTTAAAAAACATTTCATTTGAACATACCTTAACAGCTCTAATAATCTTATTATTAACAATATTAAGCTTGCAATGTTTTTCAATATCAGAGTACCAATTGTTAGCTAATCCAAAATATGTATTCTTTCTAAATACTGTTGTATCTATACAAATTATTCTATCCATTCCAAATTTTTTAAAAATTCTTATATCCATATAATCAATTACATTGTTATTTTCTTTTTCCATTGTAAACTTTATTTCATCATTTTTTGTATTTGTATTTATATACCCCAAAAAATTATTTGCTTTTCTAACATTGCCATTAAAAATCAAAAAATAATCATCTCTGATATTAAAAAACATTGCAAGCTTAATATTGTTAATAATAAGATTATTAGGGCAGTTAAGGTATGTTCAAATGAAATGTTTTTTAAGAATGAAATAAATAATATTAGGCGGGAATGTATTAAAAATGATTATCCTGAATATATTGTAAAAAAATTGATATCTAATTATAATATTGAAAATATAAAAAGAAAGATTAAATTGAATAAAAATGGAGAAAATAAAATAATTTATATAGGATTTAGGGTATCAAGATATTTATTTTTTAAAATTAAGAAATTTTTTAGGTATTTTAATAGGAGATATAATACATTAATTTGCCCTGTTTATAAAAGGAAACAATGTTTGGGTGAATTAATAAATGATTATGATAAAATTTATATTTTAGAATGTATAAATTCAGTATATATAATTAAATGTATGGATTGTGATAAAAGTAATATAAATATGACTTATATAGGAACAAGTAAGAATAAATTGGCTGCAGAAAGGAGTTTGCTATTAACTGAAAGGAGACCCTTTGATTCCTCTTGGAGGCCTTAAAGGAACCGAGCAGGGCAAATTCCTAATGTCTACTCCATACGTTCTTGTCGTTGCAGCTGTTATTACTATATGTTTATTCATATAGTATACGAACATGGATGGGCTGCTCACCAACACGCATTAGCCAGCATGGTGAGTTTATTGGCTTTTTACCTCTGAGTTTAAGATCAAGAAACACCATGGTCTTTCTTCTCAGTGCCTGATAAGGCAGAATGAATGTTTGTGTAAATGATAAAGATTTTTCCCAATTATACAATTATGACAGACAAAAATAAAGCATGGCCCTTAATCCCAGGAGGCTGTAAAGTCACCAACCAAGGCAGCGGTTGGTGGCCGAAGGCGGAGGGTGCTAAGAATATCCTGGAGGCAGACCCAGGCTGCCATTTGATGATGACTTTTTATTTAGGTACTTACAACTGCAGATCACTTTCAAGTGAAGGAAGATTGCAAGAATTAGAAGAAGAACTCTCTTATATTAAATGGGATATTATTGGACTTTGTGAAGTTAGAAGAAAAGGTGAAGAGACAATTGATTTAAAAAGTGGACATATGCTCTATTATAAAGGCACAAATATTGGAAATACAAGTGGAGTAGGATTCATTATAAATAAAAAGTGGAAGAACAATATTGTGGAGATTGATGGTGTATCAGACAGAGTGGCAAGATTAGTTATACAACTTAATAGCAGATATCAAATGCAGATAATTCAGGTTTATGCCCCAACAAGTTCTCATAGTGATGAAGTAGTAGAAGATTTTTATATGGATGTACAAAAGGCTTTTGATAAGAGTAAACAACATTTTAAAATTGTTATGGGAGATTTTAATGCTAGAATTGGTAAACAAATGAAAGATGAAAGTGTTGTAGGTAATTTTGGTTATGGTAATAGAAATGAGAGAGGACATAGACTTGTGGAGTTTGCAGAGAAGGAAAAACTTTATATTATGAATTCTTTTTTTGAGAAAAATGTTAGAAGGAAATGGACATGGAAGCATCCAAATGAAGGTACAGCAGAATTGGATTATATTTTGACTAACAGGAAATACATATTTCAAGATTGTAATGTTCTTAATAAATTTAACACAGGAAGTGATCATCGATTAGTAATCGGTAAGATACGTCGTGTATGGAAAACTAGAGAGACAAAAATTATTAAGAAAAACTATATTTACAGTTGATATTCCTAATCTTCAGAAACATTCTAATGAATTTAAATTAGAACTTACAAATCGGTTTCAAGTATTAGTAGATTTTGAACATGATTCAGATTTGAATGAAATTAATATGAAAATAACTGATACACTTTTAAAAACTGCAACAAAGATAGCTGGTAGAAAAAAGCAGCAATTGACTAATAAAATTTCTACTGAGACTAGAGAACTTATGAAGAAAAGAAGGAATATGAAGATATGCAAGAATGATGCATTAAAAAGAATTGAATATCTCGAATTTTGTAAAATGGTGTGGGAAAGAGTTGAAAATGATATAAGAAAGTATAACTGTGAACTAGCAAGAAAAGCTGTAGAAGAAAATAAAAGTCTTAAGAATGTAAAACAACATTTTGGTATTGGTAGGAAATTTATATCTGCAATAAGGAAAAAAGAAGGAATTATTACTAAAAAGAGGGATGACATTATGAAATTGGTAGAAGATTTTTATCAAGAATTATATAGTAATAAAGAACAAGTACCTCCTATATCTATTACATCTTCCGAATTGCCTAGAATTTTAAATGAAGAAGTGAGAAATGCAATTAAATGTATGAAAAAAGGAAAGGCTCTAGGTAATGATGGAATTATAATTGATATATTAAAAGAAGCAGGTGAAGAAACAAAAAATATTAGCAAAGTTATATACCAAATGTCTAAATGATAAAGATGTACCAGATGATTGGAAGAATGCAGTAATAATATTAATATTTAAAAAAGGTGATAAAGAAGATATTAGAAATTACAGGCCTATCAGCCTTTTATCAGTTTTATATAAAATTTTTACCAAGATAATTACAACTCGTCTACAGAGAACCTTGGATTTTCACCAACCAAGAGAACAAGCTGGATTTAAAAGTGGTTTTAGTACAGTAGATCATATTCAAGTATTGAAAGAAGTTATAGAAAGGACAAATGAATATGAGTTGTCATTATGTTTTGGATTTGTAGATTATGAAAAGGCATTTGATTCTATAAACATTTCTTCAGTGATTAAAGCATTGGATCATCAAGGTATAGATCCAGGATATTGTCATATTTTAAAGAATATTTATAAAAATGCAACAGCAACAATTAGATTACATAATGATACTGGGAAAGTCAACATTGAGAAAGGTGTAAGACAAGGTGACTCCATACCTCCAAAACTTTTTACAGCAGTGCTGCAAGAAGTATTTTGTGGATTAAAATGGGAAACTAAAGGAGTGAAAGTAAATGGAGATTATTTAAGTCATTTAGATTTCGCAGATGATGTAGTTGTTTTTGAAAATAATGCTTCCGAGCTGCAGGAAATGTTGCAGGAGTTATCAGATGAAAGTAGGAAAGTAGGACTAAAGATAAATGTTAAAAAGACTAAAGTAATGTTTAATCGATTTGCTCAAATATAAAAATAAAGATTGATTATGATGAATTAGAAGAAGTTAAGAGTTACAAATACCTTGGTCAGATTATTAATACAGATGGAAACATAATAGAGGAAATTAATCATAGAATTAAACTTGGTTGGAGTGCTTTTGGTAGAAATAACTTGATATTAAAAGGAAATATGCCTATGTGTTTGAAAAGAAAGTTTTTTAACAAATGTGTTTTACCAGTTCTTACTTATGGATCTGAGACTTGGACACTTAATAGAAGATCAATACAGAGACTTCAGACCACTCAAAGAAGTATGGAGAGATGTATGTTGGGAGTAACAAGAAGAGATTGAAAACGCAATGTATGGGTAAGAGAACAAACAGGTGTTACTGACCTCATTGAAAAAATTAAAAGATTGAAGTGGAGTTGGGCTGGACATATTGCTAGAAGAGATGATAATAGATGGACAATTGAAATTTTAAACTGGATTCCAAGAGATTGTAAAAGACCCAGAAGGAGACCACATGTAAGATGGATGGATGAAATAAGAAAATGTGTAGGGGTGATGTGGAGAAGAGAAGCTAAAGATCAGAGAACATGGATTAAACTTGGAGAGACCTTCATCCTGCAGTGGATTGATAATGTTTGATAATGATGATGATGATGAAGAATAAATTAAAAACTAGATTAAGGCAGCATTTATATGATAAAAATCTGCTATATATATTCATAAAAAGGAATTTAAGCATGAAAATTTTGATATAAGGCCCTTGGAATGCGTTACAAATTTTAAAGAGAGAATAAAAAAAAAGGAAGTATATATAGATCAGTATAAACCAGTATTAAATAGAATGTTAATAAATAGAGATAAAAAATAAGATAATATAGGAATAATATATAAAAATAAAGGGAGGGGGGATTATAAAAAGAATGTTAATGGGTAAAGATTTAGAGAAAAGATAATAAATTTATATAAGAAGAGTATTAATTTATAAAGGTAATTTTAAAAAAATAATTAAAGATAGGGAAGGAGGTAAATAATTGTATTTGTAGATTATAATAATATTATGGTTTTAATTGAATATTATATATTTGGAATGTATTAATATTTTATTTATTTGTGTTATTATTTTTGTTTTTTATTTTTATTTATTTATTTTATTATTATTATTATTTTTTAAGGAAACTTGATAATGACTACAGAATGTAGTTGAAACGTTGTATTGGAAGGAGAAAGAAAATTATAGTTGGAATAAAAACAAGTTTTAAAAAGAAAAGGAATGTTGAATTTATATATTTATTATCATGGAGCTATAATTTAAAAAGAAAAAGAAATGAAAAGTTGTGTATATAATTATAGCTATATTTTTATGATAATACAAACTAGACGTTCAAGAGGAATTCCAGCACATGAGGAGTGAATAAACTCTTTAAGACTAATACATCAACAATAACTTATTTAAATCTGAAATACACTATTGGTGGAATTTTTCTCATCACCAAACAAACAATTGGGAAAATGTCACTTGGCTTCATAAATATCATTTTATAATACGTATGCATACAATCTAAATAAACTCTACTCATGGCAAAATACTTAATAATATACTAAGGGGAAAAATCTTTCATCCCTACAAACATAGAACGTATCAAGAATAATTTCCTTTTCCACAGCTCTTCTACATATCTAGCATTATAAGCTGGCAGATAAATACACACAGATAAGACACTCATTCCTTCAATTCTTTAGAATATGACAACATCTGAAATTTATATTGAGAAATAGTTATAAAACTAAATGTTTATTAAGTAAATATAATAATTGCACAAAATAGACACACAAACGCATAAATAAGAGTATGAAAAACAATTCTAAGTTATACAATATGCGAAAGTTACAATAGATAAATAACATATTAAAATATAAACTTTTAGCCTAAATAAGATATTCAGTTGTTTCAAATTTAAATAATATTAATTATTATGAATGAGTTTTTTTTATACTTAAAATAGCAATAATCTAATAAATTAAGTTTTATTACCTCTAACACAATATTCTTTTTTTTTATTCTCTAGCTACTCTTGAAATTAATTCTCACTTTGAGATTTCACTTTTAAATAAAAGAAAACATCTCACACTTAACCCTTAAACAGCTAATTATATTATTGGTTGTATGAGGTAAAAATCAAATCTTTTAATTGGCCAACTCACAAACTGAAGACAAAGCCTATTGTTAAAACATATTCGCCTATAATATTAAATTCAACTCAGACATGTTTATAAAAAGTATATTACTAATTTTTCAGGTTATGAAAGAGAATGGAAGTTCTTTCAAAAATAAATTGCTATTTATTTATTATAAAATATATTCAATTTCGGCAAATATAAAGTGAATGTCTAAACAAAAAAGTGCTGATGCAAACGCTTTTTTTCAATTTTACGATATCAAAAAGTAAAGATTTCTTTTTGCTAAATCTTAAATATTTTTACTAAAATCTTCAATATTTTTCGAAAATAATTTTGTTTTTTTGGTTTATTTTTTAAAAAACTAGTTTAATTTCTCAAATTATATTTTTTTTAATACTTAAATTGCATTCGAAATGAAAATCTCAGCATTTTTCTTTATTTTCTTTGATCAGGCGGTTTCTTTGTTCTTTCCAGCCAATCAGAATGTCTTTTTCGGCTGAAAGTTCGCTGACAACCAATCACTGACAATGTTCTTTCTTTGTTTAGGTTTAAATGCAGTTTTTTTGATTTTTTACTTGTAAAATAATTCGGAAGAGGGCACCATCTTACAGAACTTTTAAAAACCTAATCAATACCTATCAAACAAATATTCTAGCATAAGAACTAGCAGAGTTAGAGTGATGTCAGATGTCGACAAGATGCCTCGTAAGAGGCGGTTGAAGAATTAAGCAATAAGATTTTACCAGCATATTAATCATTTTGTGGATATTCTATCCTGAGAAGTTCTCGAACTTCACAAATTAAATAAATAAACATATAATATTAAATACATAAGACACTAAATCTGTCTAACTATCTATGATGTATATACTATTAACAATAAATAATAAAAAATAGAGTCATTCTTCTTTTAAACTTGAGGAAAAAATATATATCTTCACTTGCAAAGTTCCTTTTCGAGCTTACTAAATGATCTGGAGATGAATCCCAAAATGAGTGATTGTTTAAATACAAATATGAAACTGAAAATAAGTTCTTGTAGGACAAAATAGTTATAATTCACAAATAATTTAGTAAACCTCCAATGTCCTTTAGCCTTAATCTAATAGAGTTTACTTTTATATCACACATAATGATAATGATTTGTAATAATAAATACGTGGAAAGACAGTTTCAGTTATTAATTGGTATATTCTGTTATTCATTTTTAAGCACATCTAAGGTATTTAATTCAATGATAACTTAACATTTTTCTGCAGAAAATATTTGCTTTCATAATTTAGATTGGTATTTGCATTATTAACTTTAATAAGTTGCTGATTATTGTCCACAGGCAATTTGTATTTCCTTAAACATTAACACATATATCCATATATCGAAGGGAACAAAAATATATAATATAAAGTACTTCTGTTCAATTAAAACATCTATATTTGGTAAGTAGTAGTAATTAATTATTCAGGGTGAGTCATATCTATATTTCTTTAATAAAACACATTATTTTATAAGCATAAAATAAGATATAAAGTTAGCATTCTGCAATAATTATTAAATATCAAACACATAATCAAGTACACATATCCTTTTAAATTTTAACTTCACTTTTGTGTAAGTAAAATATAAGTTAAACAGAGAGATTATCAAGGTAAATTTTGTTAAAAAAGTCTGCATATATTTCCATGATGACAAAACATTACAAACCTCACACATGGGACTTAAAAATTATAAAGTTCTTGCATTTTGGTATTTTTTTTAATGGAGATAAATAAAAGTAAATGAAATAACATAAGTTTAATATTATAAAAGAACATATTTAAACAAAATGAAAATGTTAATTTAAATGTCTTAATTAGGCAAAAGAGGCAAAAATGATACCTTTATATTTCTATTCAACCATTTTTTATAAAGCTTAAATGTCTGAAGGTCCAATAATAAATAAGCTTCATGAAAAGGCTGTTTGAGAGTTTTGCTTTAAACTGTTTTGGAAGAGAGATATAATTGATAGCAGCAGAAAATGAAAAGTACACTTGTTGAAATTACAAAAAATAATCTTTTTTATATAATTATTATTATTAGCTATTCGTTTAAAAAAAAATCTCCTCCATCAATCAAATAAAAGTCACCTGATCATCCAAAGCTTAACTCCCACATTTTTTTTACATTTAATCAATTAATTAATATTCAAAAATCTTTTCTAAAAAAAAAAATCATTTTGACCTTCACAATTAAGTCAAATCAAATGACAAAATAATGAACTTTTTTATAACTTTGAAACAAATGAATATCAATCAACTATTAAATAAAATGGTTTATAATATTATTTAAATTGGTCACATAATTTACTAATTCAAATATCCATTAATCATTAAAGAAGATATATTTTTGCAAAATTATTAAAGATTATTACTGTAATTTAAATGTTTTATTATAAGTGTAATATGGTTTATTGCAATTAGAATATGAAATGAAAATGAGATAATGATAACATTCATACACAGATACGCTGCTATGTGAATATTAAATTATTCTAACTAAAACATACCTAATATGTCTATGTGCTAAACCAGGCTATAATATTAGTAAAAGGGATCGGTGTTAATGAATAATAAATCAGAAAAACATTCAACAAACACCAACACTATCTTATAAATAAATAAAACAGCTTTGGCTCAATCTAATACTATCATAACACTTTCTGTAATAATCCACCCCCTTCCTTGTATTAAACACTATCAAACATAAGAATAACAATAAATTCTTGAAAAATTTTCCAACCAAAATGCACAGTTAGCCCACATATAAGTTTTTGAACCATTAATAAAAAATTCTTAAAATTTTTAAGGCTATTTCATTTTTTTAATACAATGCAGCTATTCACTACTGATCCAACACAGTTTAATTACTTGTGCCAATTCAGAAGGTCACAATATATATATATATATATATATATATATATATATATATATATATATATATATATATATATATATATATATATATATATATATATATATATATGGTTCACTTTATTAAAATGACAATTATTTGTCTTGAGTCTACTTTAGAACCAGCTATTATATTATAATGTTGAGTAATCAATGCATATTACCAGGCCAGTTTGCTTTTCTATATTTCAGACTTTCACTTTAATTTTAATTACTTATGTTAATGTTAATAACACCACATAATTTTTGTTATATTTTTAATAGGTTTCTTAGTGTAAATCTTTTGACTTAGTTTATAATAATACTTGAGTAATAAATGGACATTAAATGGCATAAAACTATAAAATTTTCATCTCCAGATTAGTTTCAGGTTTTTTCTTTCTTCAGTAAAGAGTAGGGATCGAAGCTGTACTAATCAAAGATGCTTCTAGCAGCCATAATTTACTCCCTCATATTATTCACACTAATTGTCAGAAATTTAATAAAACTCTTAGATTTTGAATCCAAGCCAACTCAACTCAACACTTGTATAAATATGATATAAAATAAGTTTTCACATGTTTTAGAATTTTAGTTTTATTCCACCTCCTATTGTTTAGATATGAGTGTTAAAACATCTAAATGTCATATTGTTGTCCATATTATAGGCTATAAAAGAAAAATAGTACCACTATTTTACCAATGTAAAGAACATTATTACACTTAATGGCATATTAAATAATTAACAGATATTACTAACCTAAAATTAATTAGAAATTAATCCTACCCAGTTCAACTACAGAACAATACATGCCTATGAACATATAAATAATTCACTTATGTTACATAATATTGCTATATATAGGTAAAACTTACAAAAAGAATGCATAACTGTTTTATTTAATAAGTAATAGTTAAAAATAATAATTATGAAAGTCTTAAACATGCTATTATTTTAAGTTCTTCTACAGAACATGCACTATAATAACTATGACAAAATAATTAACAATCATCATTATGAAAAGCTTAAAAATAAATAACTTTTTGCAATTATGATCTTAGTAATGTATATGAAAGATAAAAGTTAATAATAAGATAACCTTAGATGTACCATTACATAGAAAAGGCTTCTTCAGCATCTTTTATTAAAAAGTAGATTCCTATTTATCAGACTACTCAGTTATAAGTTAAGAAGAATTTTTAATTTTTCTTTTTGTTTTACTTATTATCTCAAAATATTTAACCCTCAATGATTACATGTAGTCAATTATACTGTGATCAATTTTAAAATGTCTTAATTTCATACATTTTTTAAAAAGAAGGGGTGCACATCTCAATACCTTCCTAAATATGTTTATATTTTATAAAATTTATGATTGTTTTTATTTACTTTGCATAGTGTAAGTTTTATGTCACTTTTTTAAGTTTACTAATTTTCTACCATGGGTAAGCTGAACACAAGTAATTTTGTTCTTCCATTATTTGCAGTCTATGGTTATTTTGTTTTACTTTTTTATATAAATATATTATTTGTAAGTAATTATTAACTAATAAAAATCAAATTTATTTTATTATAATACCTGAATGTAATTTTTCTAAAAGAATGCATTTAACTAAACTCAATTACCATGCCTATAAAAATTTTACTTCATATTGCTTTCATTGTAAATATTGTTATGTACATTTTATTCACGTGTTGTAACACTGAAAAATCTGAAGTGATTGCAGATTGGAGTTTGAACAAGATGTTAGTCAAAGATTATTGTTTTCCAAATGTTAAATATTTCAACTGGAAATCTATTTATTTTATTAAAAAATTTTAAATAATCAAAGAAAATATCAATGATTGGATTTTTTAAAAGCACTAGTAAAATTGCTTATAAATCCATGGTTAGATGAAGGATCCTATCACATCTTAGGAACATTAGCAAAGTCTGAAACTACTATTAATGAACCTGACTATTATGCAGATGACAAAGAAATATGATACTCATTTTTATTTGTTTCATTTTTAATGTCTATTTGAAACCATAATCAAACCATAAAGTAATAGTGTTCTCATGGGTGACATCATTTTATCACATATAACATTTACATTACAAAACTATATATAGCCATTATATATTAATATTTATTTATTTACCAATAATAAAATGCTGTTTGAAAATCTACAAAATGATTGTCTAAATAGTCTCCTAACTTGCTAGGAAATCTATACCTACTTAAAACAATTTCTAATGCTCAACCATTTCCAAAATCCAGATTATTAGTATATCAAAAAACCCTTATATATATATATATATATATATATATATATATATATATATATATATATATATATATATATATATATATATATATATATATATATATATATATATATAAGTAAAATAAATAAAATGTCCATTAATTAAAAACAAAATTGTAATTATAATTAACCGAAAGTACTTTTGCGGATAAAAGGATTGTTTGCAATAGTTAGTAAACCATTAAATTTATTATTTCAATTGTAATTATATATATATATATATATATATATATATATATATATATATATATATATATATATATAATAGTCAAATATAAACATAGAGTATATACTTATCTAATAATGTTTTTTTATTATCACTATCTATTTAATTTTATAGAAACTTACAACCTTATATATTGCAATGTTTGATGAAAAATCAATTAAATCTCATGCAGGATATATGTTTTTAATAAAATTTCACATCATCAACAGCTTGAGACACCAGTTGTCATCACAGCAACTCAGTTTTTATTTAAATAGACTCACAATCCTCAATTTCATATTAATGTTTGTAATTGAAATTTGAATTATATTAATTTTAATTGATTAGGCAGGGCATATAATCCAATCTGTTATAAATTAACTTATATATATATACATATATATATATATATATATATATTTAATATACTTGGATTATGTTTATATATATATATATATATATATATAAACATAATCCAAGTATAATTAAATAGCAATAAAGAAACTACAATAACCAAAATTCGCAAAATTTTATTCATTTAGTAAATAAGGTTTTATAATATTAATAAGCTGATCCACATACTTTGCTTTGCGAATGTCACTATATAAATGAATACTCCCATTTTTGCAAACACAAGATAAAGTCTTTAAGAAAATATAGAATGAATCCACCTATATTTTTGACTCAACCGTATATGTATGGGCAAATCTCAAGTGTTTGAAATGAAGAGCTTATTAATATTATAGATTATAAAAAAAAAAAACATCGCTCTAAATAAAAAAAATAAATGTCTTGTTTACATATGTTTAATTATAAGAATGACGTATTGTAAATTCTAGAAATTTCATTGGCGTCATTTATTTAAGATGTAGAAAAGTAATTTAAAATGATTAATTAATAACTTCATGCTTTTCATTTCAAACACTTCAGATTTGCCTATACATATACAGTTGGGTCGAAAATATAGGTGGATTCGTTCTATATTTTCTTAAAGACTTTATCTTGTGTTTGAAAAAATGGGAGTATTCATTTATATAGTGACATCTGCAAAGCGCATGTGTATCAGCTTATTGGCTTATTAATATTATAGATTATAAAAAAAAAAAAACATGCGCTATATAAAAAAATAAATGTCTTGTTTAAATAAGGTTTTGTTTATTAAGCAATTAGACCTTCTTGAGTGAGACCTTTCATGAAAATAACAAACATATAGATATGCACATACATGAAATTACATAAAAAAACAAAAAATTCCACTTAATCTTAATATTAAAAAAGTTATCATAGAAATTGCTGCAACTTCCAGTTATTCTTAATAATAATAAAAAGTTGTTTTGTTTTATTTTTTGTAAAAATTACTATCTCTGATCCAGTATTAATCAAAAGAGTTTTTTTATCTTTTTTAAATTTTATTATATTTGTATATAAAAAAAACCCTTAGCATCATTGAACAATAATTATAATCAATATCGAGTTCATGATATATAAGGACTGAGTTAAAATGCCTAATGTTAACACTACTTTTATGAATTTTAATTTTTTTATAAAAACTCACTTTGTTCTTATCTATGTGGTTCTTTATGCAGACACTATATATATATATATATATATATATATATATATATAGTGTATATATATATATATATATACACGATATGAATGAAATAAGTGTATGTATGCTGCCCAAAGAATAGAAACTCTATTAAATACGAATTAAACCAAGATTTATGTCATGAAATATTCTGATAATCCGGTTCCTTAAGTCCCTAATCTGTATCACACAGGTTTATATTGGATATGAAATAACAAAAATGTTAGGTCTGATGTATAGATGATAAAATCTTATAAAAAATATCATTGCCTTTATTTGAGCTGAAGTATATGTATAAAAGATAATGCTATCTAAATTATACATCTATGTATAATTATTAATTTATATTCATTGACGAATTGAAAAAAATAAAGTTTATGATTTTAATTCAATAATAGTAATTTATATTAAATAATAGTAATTTATAAATGCTCTTGATAAAAACATATATACATAAACCTAATATATAATGCTGATATAATGGATAAAAACTAATTATGATGTCAAATGAAAGATATAGGTTGAGAATCAGAGAAAAATCTGTGTTTGATTTTATTTATTAAATATGCAAAGTTTATTAAGTCATAGAACTTATTCAGATTTGAAATGATAGATAATATGAAACTAATAAGTTACTTTAAATATAATTTTAATTTTTGCTGATAATTTTCACTAATTATCATGATTTTCCTTTGGTTGTATAAACGTCTAAAACATTTGTTCATAATTAAACATTATTTATACTTAGTATTAAATAAAGATAATAGAACTTAAAAAGGAGTTAAAATTGATGATATGATGAAACACAGATTGTTCATATATTCGTCAACATTTTAGAATCTAATTCACAGTGAGTTATCCTAGATTCATGAAAAGCAAAAACCAGATATTGTCTAAAATTCCTTTCTAATAAATCACTGTATGATTTTGTTATCAATATTTATTATGATTACCATATTGAGCTAGTTTCCATAACTCAGTGTTCTGTGACTTAACTTTCTTAGCAATAGATATATACATAAGATATTGTGGTACCAAATATTTTTATGAGATATTTTTCCAATTTCAGCTTTATATATTATTCTTAGGTTAGTAATAATAATATATTCCACCATAGTTGTAACATAATCCTTAGCTATTGAGGTTTGTATAATTCATCAGACAAATTCACCAAAAGATTTTGGCAATATTAATAAAATAATTATATTATACATATATCATTTGAATCTAGCAATAAACGTTTGAGAAATTAAAATTTTATTTTTTACAACACAAAATACATCCTACTTTTGCCACCAATATTGTTTTGGTTTCCTTGATAATTTTGTATCATTATATATATATTGAGTTTTAATTCTATTTCAATAAATATGTGTGTGTATAGACCTAAACACTGACTCCAAGTGTTTATGCAAAATGTTTCTATCAGTTTGCAAGCATGAAATTTTTCAGACCGGTAAAGTCTTCAAACTCAGCCTAACAAACTAGATAGCTATATGGGTCTGGTCTCAGTTCAGTCTCACCACATAGTCAAAGCCTCCACAATATATATCATTGTAGAAACCTTTTTCTGGCTCTATCCTTCACTGATGAGAGCAAATTAGCTTAAAATCGGCTGATCTGAGGGTGGGCAAAATGAAAAAGATAGTGAATTCTGACTCTTTTTTCGTTTATGTAAACAAACATACACTTGGTCGGTGTTTTTGGTAAAATGCCTCTATTGATCATAAATACAAGTGACAGCAAGTTAACGTGATTAAAACTTGTTTTTGTTTTTCATATATATATACAAATTTAATTGTATTTATTTATAATTTTTATTAGAAGTAAATAAATCCTCTGGGATATGGTATTAATCACATTCCCATTATTACTGAGCCTTAATTTAGATTTAAATCTGCCATTAACTTTTTTTTTAGCTATACATTTTTTTTAGGTTTTTAAGCTTGAATAAAGTACATCTTAAGTTTTTTCCTTATAATATATAAACTTTTATCATTATAAAACGTTTCTCTTGAAATAGACAATGTCTATATATGAATAAAAAAGTTTTTCTATAAGAACAAAATATATATTTTTCTTTTAACAATTTTCTTGTCTCTTTTGTTTCTAAGTGATTTTCAAAGTTCACCACTGTTATGTTTTATAAAAAAATTAGTAAGTTATTATTATTTTAATGAAACTCATCTTGATATTATTTATAAGTACACACACATAAAAACATTCATACACATATATGTGTAATATATATTTATTAAGTCCTTTGAAATATGTATGTATAAACTGATGTTTTATGGAATAAATTTAAGTTAAGATTTTACTTTTGAAATTAAACTGTTATTTTAATTTTTATTGTGGGCAAACTTATTTCTTTTAATATTGAGTGATGTTTTAAATTGAAAATATTAAATAAATAGCCTGCGTTCCTATAAAGTGATACAAATTATATTAAATCCTTCCTATTTTCTATTTTTTATATTTATAATTATTAACAATATATATATATATATATATGGTCACTGATTTTTAAGGTGAAGATTATGGAGATATCAACTAGGCATTTTAATAATCAGAAATATATATATGTGTGTGTGTTTATATATATATATGTGTATATATATATATATATCATCATCATAATCATCAACCATTATCAATCCACTGCAGGATGAAGGTCTCTCCAAGTTTAATCCATCTTCTCCGATCTTTAGCTTCTCTTCTCCACAACACCCCTGCACATTTTCTTATTTCATCCATCCATCTCACATGTGGTCTCTTTCTGGGTCTTTTACAATCTCTTGGAATCCAGTTTAAAATTTCAATTGTCCATCTATTATCATCTCTTCTAGCAATATGTCCAGCCCAACTCCATTTCAATCTTTTAATTTTTTCAATAAGGTCAGTAACACCTGTTTGTTGTCTTACCCATACATTGCGTTTTCGATCTCTTCTTGTTACTCCCAACATACATCTCTCCATACTCCTTTGAGTGGTCTGTAGTCTCTGTATTGCTCTTCTATTAAGTGTCCAAGTCTCAGATCCATAAGTAAGAACTGGTAAAACACATTTGTTAAAAACCATCCTTTTCAAACACATAGGCATATTTCCTTTTAGTATCAAGTTATTTCTACCAAAAGCACTCCAACCAAGTTTAATTCTATGATTAATTTCCTCCATTATGTTTCCATCTGTATTAATAATCTGACCAAGGTATTTGTAACTGTTAACTTCTTCTAATTCTTCATAATCAATCTTTATTTTCATATTTTGAGCAAATCGATTAAACATTACTTTAGTCTTTTTAACATTTATCTTTAGTCCTACTTTTCTACTTTCATCTGCTAACTCCTGCAACATTTCCTGCAGCTCTGAAGCATTATTTGCAAAAACAACTACATCATCTGTGAAATCTAAATGACTTAAATACTCTCCATTTACTTTCACTCCTTTAGTTTCCCATTTTAATCCACAAAATACTTCTTGCAGCACTGCTGTAAAGAGTTTTGGAGATATGGAGTCACCTTGTCTTACACCTTTCTCAATGTTGATTTTTCCAGTATCATTATGTAATCTAATTGTTGCTGTTGCATTTTTATAAATATTTTTTAAAATATGACAATATCCTGGATCTATACCTTGATGATCCAATGCTTTAATCACTGAAGAAATGTGTATAGAATCGAATGCCTTTTCATAATCTACAAATCCAAAACATAATGACAACTCATATTCATTTGTCCTTTCTATGACTTCTCTCAATACCTGGATATGATCTATTGTACTAAAACCACTTTTAAATCCAGCTTGTTCTCTTGGTTGGTGGAAATCCAAAGTTCTCTGTAGATGAGTTGTAATTATCTTGGTAAAAATTTTATATAAAACTGATAAAAGGCTGATAGGTCTGTAATTTCTAATATCTTCTTTATCACCTTTTTTAAATATTAATATTATTACTGCATTCTTCCAATCTTCCGGTACATCTTTATCATTTAGACATTTGGTATATAACTTTGCTAAAATTGTTTCTATTTCTTCACCTGCTTCTTTTAATATATCAATTATAATTCCATCATTTCCTGGAGCCTTTCCTTTCTTCATACACTTAATTGCATGTCTCACTTCTTCATTTAAAATTCTGGGCAATTCGGAAGATGTAATAGATATAGGAGGTACTTGTTCTTTATTACTATATAATTCTTGATAAAAATCTTCTACCAATTTCATGATGTCATCTCTCTTTTTAGTAATAATTCCATCTTTTTTTCTTATTGCAGATATAAATTTCCTACCAATACCAAAATGTTGTTTAACATTTTTGAGACTTTTATTTTCTTCTACAGCTTTCCTTGCTATTTCACAGTTATACTTTCTTATATCATTTTCAACTCTTTTCCGTACCATTTTACAAAATTCGAGATATTCAATTCTTTTTAATACATCATTTTTGTATATCTTCATATTCCTTCTTTTCTTCATAAATTCTCTAGTCTCAGTAGAAATTTTATTAGTCAATTGCTGCTTTTTTCTACCAGCTATGTTTGTTGCAGTTTTTAAAAGTGTATCAGTTATTTTCATATTAATTTCATTCAAATCTGAATCATGTTCAAAATCTCCTAACACTTGAAACCTATTTGTAAGTTCTAATTTAAATTCATTAGAATGTTTCTGAAGATTAGGAATATCAACTGTAAATATTGTTTTTCTTAATAATTTTTGTCTCTCTAGTTTTACATTAACACGTAACTTACACCTTACTAATCGATGATCACTTCCTGTGTTAAATTTATTAAGAACATTACAATCTTGAAATATGTATTTTCTGCTAGTCAAAATATAATCCAATTCTGCTGTACCTTCATTTGGATGCTTCCATGTCCATTTTCTTTTAACATTTTTCTCAAAAAATGAATTCATAATATAAAGT
The DNA here is from genome assembly GCA_028023455.1 of Epiperipatus broadwayi. Taxonomy (NCBI): domain Eukaryota; kingdom Metazoa; phylum Onychophora; class Udeonychophora; order Euonychophora; family Peripatidae; genus Epiperipatus; species Epiperipatus broadwayi. The sequence continues at coordinate 1,047,424 of JAQFVV010006368.1, forward strand.
TTTTTTCTTTTTCTGCAAACTCCACAAGTCTATGTCCTCTCTCATTTCTATTACCATAACCAAAATTACCTACAGCAATTTCATCTTTCATTTGTCTACCAATTCTAGCATTAAAGTCTCCCATAACAATTTTAAAATGTTGTTTACTCTGATCAAAAGCCTTTTGTACATCCATATAAAAATCTTCTACTACTTCATCACTATGAGAACTTGTTGGGGCATAAACCTGAATTATCTGCATTTGGTATCTGCTATTAAGTTGTATAACTAATCTTGCCACTCTGTCTGATACACCATCAATCTCCACAATATTATTCTTCCACTTTTTATTTATAATGAATCCTACTCCACTTGTATTTTCAATATGTGTGCCTTTATAATAGAGTATATGTCCACTTTTTAAATCAATTGTTTCTTCTCCTTTTCTTCTAACTTCACAAAGTCCAATAATGTCCCATTTAATATAAGACAGTTCTTCTTCTAATTCTTGCAATCTTCCTTCACTTGAAAGTGATCTGCAGTTGTAAGTACCTAAATAAAAAGTCGTCATCAAATGGCAGCCTGGGTCTGCAATCAGGGGATTCTTAGCACCCTCCGCCTTCGGCCACCAACCGCTGCCTTGGTTGGTGACTTTACAGCCTCCTGGGAATAAGGGCCATGCTTTATTTTTGTCTGTCATAATTGTATATATGTATTGGAAAAATATTTATCATTTACACAAACATTTATTCTGCCTTATCAGGCACTGAGAAGAAAGACCACGGTGTTTCTTGATCTTAAACTCAGAGGTAAAAACCAATAAACTCACCACACTGGCTAATGCATGTTGGTGAGCAGCCCATCCATGTTCGTATACTATATGAATAATCACATAGTAATAACAGCTGCAACGACAAGAACGTATGGAGTGGACATTAGGAATTTGCCCTGCTCGGTTCCTTTAAGGCCTCCAAGAGGAATCAAAGGGTCTCCTTTCAGTTAATAGCAAACTCCTTTCTGCAGCCATATATATATATATATATATATATTTATACTATAGGTTTATACTATATATATATATATATATATATATATATATAGTATAAACCTAGAATATAACATGGTGGCACAAATTCTCCTATTTTTTTTAAACTAAACCCATTCTAAACTTTTTTTATGAGTGCTTTATGTTTAATTAGTAAATCCTAACTGGATTTCTATTACAAAGAATTATATATAGCATAATAGCTCAAAATAAATTCTGATAAAAATAATATATGCTTTCAGCATCATGAATATTTCCAAATAACATTGCGACTTCAGCATTATGTAGTTTTTGGTAAATCGATTCTTAAGATAATTTATATACTGCACTTTATCACACTCATTAATGGCAGTGTAATCTATTTCTGTTAAGTTTGAATTCTTGGAACTGCAAATAGAACAATAGGGAACAGTAACAATAGTAAAATGATTTGATGCCAAAGAAACTTTAATAATTCGATCTCCTGAGTGAATGTTTTCTGTTACATTATTTGCCGCATTTCATACAAAAGTATTTTTTCTTCTTACCACAGTCACATCTAGCACTTTTATTTCCAATGTTTTCCAATAGAATGTGCAAAAATTTTACATTCATTACTACAAGTCACTGGCAATTGAAGTACAATTATTAAACCATGCAATATTTAGAGTGTTAACTATATGTGGCTTGTCAAGGAAGTGTGACAATAAATATAATATACATTTGAAAGCAGACTTGCAAGCTCTGTAAGCCATCCACTCTATCTCATATAACTGGTAGCCACGACCGTACACATGTGAAAAAGATAAATGATCTTTAATATACATGTTTTGTTTTTAATCAGCACTCATCACTTAGTCTAATATATTAAGATAGCAAATCTTCAAACATAAAAGGACAGGTATTAATTAACTTCATCATTCATATTTTTAACTATCCATATCAGTTAACATCTGATTATGGTATACCCAAATCCTTTGTTTATCCTGATGCTATTGCCATGTCCATATTGATTTTAAGTCATTCTGACCCCTCATATATAGGAAATTATCCATTCAAATACACAGAAGAGGAATGGGAAGAATAGAGGCTGGATCTATAATATTTTTGAAATATAAGCATAATCTATATACTTGGAGTTTAAATGTAATATAGGGGATTTGAACACATAACTTTATTTATCCACTTAACATAACCACATGCATGTGAAAAAAGATTAAATGATCATGTGTATCAGTTATATGAGATAGAGTGGATAGCTGAAGGGATCTTGAAAGTCTGTGTCCAAATCCCCTATATTACATTAAAACTCCAAATATATGAATAATGCTTATATTTCAAAAATATTACAGATTCAGCCTGTATCCTACCTAGTCCTCTTCTGCATATTGCTCCTAGTCATGATGGGTCAGAGTAACTTAAGGTCAATATGGGCATGACAATAATATCAGCATTAACAAGGGATTCTGGTGTACCATCATCAGATGTTCAATGGTATGGATGGTTGAAGAATTGGAGGATGAAGTAAATGGAAGACTATCCATTAATGTTTGAAGTTTTACTATCTTAATATAAAAGTAGCACTGATTATATATATGTGGGAAATGATCTGGACCAACTGATGAGTGCTGGTTCAGCATGAAATATATATATATATATATATATATATATATATGCTATACATATATATATATATATATATATATATATATATATATACTGGAGATCATTAAGCTTTTTCATATCTGTGTGGTCAAATGTATTGGTTATATAATATAGAGTGGATAGTTGAAGAGAGCTTGAAAATCAGTGTTCAAATTCTGTATATTATATTCAAATTCCAAGTATATGAATTATGCTTGTTCAAGACCAAATTGGTTTATAAATGTAAATACATAAAAACAGTATAAAACTAAAAAATACCAAGTAATTATAAGAATATCAATTTGTTTATTGCCAAGGCCTTCTATAATATTGGCAAATGGTTAGCTGTGACCTATTGAATTTTGAACAAAGTGAGTACTTATAAATTTGGTAAAAAATTGTTGATTATATATATATATACATTCCATAATATTTTAAAGATATTATAAGACTGAAAAGTTACTTCATAATATTATAAAAGAATAGTGTGGAAAGTTGGACAGATATGAGTCCCTGAATGATCATTTTGTATTACAGTGTTAGCATTGATATATATATATATATATATATATGCATGAAAAACAGTAAACTTAACATTAAATGGAGCACTTTGTTTAATATTTTTTTAAAATTTGTATTTACTTTTATTTTTAAAATAATAGTAAAAATATATATTAAAACTACATTCTTACACCTAAGATTATGTTACTGCATGCAAAAATAGCACACAAACTTAGCGTTAATCATTAACATATATATAATTCTACTTTCATGCATTATTTATTTGTACATTTCATGTAGCAGGCTGTCAGTTGGGTGATGAGCGCAAAATCGTGATGTCACGAATCTACAAGAATGTCTATTTGACAATCGAAGACGTAATTGTAGATCCGTTACATCACTTAAGCATCTAACGTTGACTCAGTTCAGCCCAATAGAAAAACTATAAAACTATTACTGTTACAACTAATTATTACTCTTAATATTAATAATTAGTTTAACTAAAACAAATATATCATACAAGCATTCATGCATACACGTACCACATATATATATTTAACATAAACTAAGATATTTAATATAAACATTTTTGATCATGTTTAAAATTATGAATTTTCATGAATACCTTAATCGTAAAAAATTCTAAATGAAAAAAGACACCCGAAATAAATCTAATTTTATCAATAGCTGCGCTAAAAGTTCAAAGTTTATCAACTTATTTATTCATATTTCAATAATAATGATAGTAAATAAAAAGAAATATTGTTATTTTAAGTTATCTGTGTTAGGAGCTTGATAATCAATCGTTAAACAGAAACATTTTCATATTTTTAATATTATTTTATATTTTAGTCCATAAATGGTTTATTATTACAAAAATATAAACCAATGTTTTATATAAATAAAAACAATATCATATTTTTATAAATAAACTAAATTTTTAAATACCTAGTTACATCAGAATCTACAATCTTAATCAATAACAATATTTGTCAAAGAATGAGTAAAAAAACTTCAACAAACTTATATATAAAACATGTGAAAACAATAACTCACTTTCCAATATATATATATAAACAAAGATATCAATAGATTAATAGGCAAACAGATTGATAGGCAGATACATGAATACATACATCTATTTATAAAAGTATACAAAAGTATATAGACGAACAGATAGGTAACAAAGTAAATATACAAATCGAAAAGTAACTGGCTAGAAAATAAATAAATAAATCTTGACATAAAATAAATATATAGGTGTACAAAACACATCTTTTAAATGAGTAAAATATTAATACATCTTCTGAACATTTCTATACTCATGTAATCATAATTTTTAATAAATTAGTTTTAACTCTTACACTCGCATATATATATATAATAAACAATAGCTTCCTAAAAAATAACTAAATAAATTGAATTGGCGTGTGATTTAGACACAGAGCTAGAAACATATTTGTTCAATTGTTATATTATTTTAAAAAAATTACCATTTAATCTGTAAGATTGTCACAGGAAGTATATCTTTCATCAGCGACCTATATAGTCGCCTATTCTTCATTATCAAACCACGAAAATCGACTGACTTTATAATATAGTATTAATAATCAATGCATTGGTCTTTTATATATTAGTCTTCTTCAAAATGGGAAGCAACAAATAATGTGAAATCACACAGAATGCGTTTTGTTATTCATGGTATAATAAATCAATATCTAAATATTTAATTAAATAAAGATACTTTAGTATTAGATCTGTTGCAAAATAATACAGTCATAGTGGGTTATAGTTAGGTTATGCTAGATTGAAGTTGAGTTTCATCACAACAGCTCTAATACCAAAGTACCCAAATAAACAATAACACCCTGTAATGATGTACATTTCAATCAGAATTTTGGAAATATTTTTTATTTGCTTACTATATAGTAAGTAAAAAAAATGGCCAATTATTCTGCAAAATATATATTTATTTTAGACAAAACATTCCTGCAAGCTTCTTAGGGCACTGACTTTTCTTTAGTACCAAAAAGAAAATTAATAATCAGCTTGATTTTTGTCACATCCAGAAATGAATTACCTTTTTACTAATAAATCTTTTATTTGGTTACAAATAATTTGTTTAAAAATATTAAGAATATTATTGTTTATTTTCTTACATTTTAAAAATTCTAGATTTGTATTACTTATATATTTAAATTTACAGTGCCATTTATCCTCTTTCTTCACATAATTTAAAAATATATGCATTTCAAGGTTTTACATTCATTATGATGCATGCAGGAGATTGTATTGTCTTGATATATAAATATATACAGAAAATGTCTTTTTGGATTTTGCAATTAAATCTAAGAAATTTATTTATTGTTAGCTTGAAATCCATTTAAGAGTTGAAAATGTTTTCAGTTAATCAGGCTTAATTTTTTTTTCCAATTAGCTATTCTGAATCCAATTGGATTTCTAATTAATAATAGTGGTTATTAACTAGAAGAATAATTTTTTTTCCTTATGTATCATAGCATCAGGTGAAAAGCGAACCCGCTAACCCGTGACAATTGCTTTGTAAAGCCACTGTCACTGACCTCTCAACCACTAATGCTTGACAACTAAAAGAATAACTAGAAGAAGAAATTAAAATTTAAAATCCATAAACTAACAAACAAAAACATTATTAACAATATCATATTCTTCACTGTTTCCCATGGGAAGAGATAATTGTTGGAAATATTTGAGACAGTTTTATTTTTATATATAAACTTTAAAAGTATTTATACTTTTATCATTTAGTATTATGAAATTTTAGTAAAGGAAACCACTATTTGATGCATAGCCAGAGCTAGAAAACGGTCTGAGGATATGGATATTTGGAAAATCTTATTAAGAGCGATAACATTTGTAGTACAAGCTTATTAAATTAAATCACGTAATGTATGACTTGATTTTTTTGTAATTATATATATATATATATATGTGTGTGTAATTATATAACTGAATATTTGTAAATACAGTAACTAAATAAGTAAAAATTTTATCTACTTAGGAGCACTTTCGATTATCCCAGTAATCTGTGTCAACTAAAGCTTTGAAATACTAACTTTCCCACAACTCCATGATCTTAACGTTTGCTGCTTGCCTGATAATTAAGTCATGTTTATATTTGTATATTGGCATAGCTTCCTTTATTTTTTCTTTTATTGTTGTTTTTTTTAATTTGCAATATTTTTACACTGTTAAAATTGAAGTCAAAACCATAACTACATGATTTATTATGGTCATAAAAAACAGATGCTGAAATATTATTATCTACTATGCAATTTTGTTTTGATTTCTGAACATGTTTTAATAATAGCAAGTGTTCTTTAATTCTTTTTTCCAATGTACATCTAGATTCACCAAAATATATCCACTGCCATACCTACACATCCATTTATAAATGACACAATTTTTATTTATAAATGAAGTTTTATCTTTGGAGTTATTTATTAATTTGTTTAATGTAGGAGGTGTGTAAAATTAATAAATAACTCCAAAGATAAAATCTTATTTATAAATAAAAATTGTGTCATTTATAAATGGATATGTAAGTGCGGCAGTGTATATGTAGGTGATTCTAGCTGTACATTAGAAAAAAGAACTAAAAAACACTTATTATTACTAAAACGTGTTCAGAAATCAAAACAAAATTGCATAGTAGATAATAATATTTCAGCATCTGTTTTTTACGACCATAATAAATCATGTAGTTATGGTTTTGACTTCAATTTTAACAGTGTAAAAATATTGCAATTTGAAAAAAACAACAATAAAAAAAAAGAAAGAAAGCTATGCTAATATACAAATATAAACATGACTTAATTAACAGGCAAGCAGCAAACATTAAAATCATGGAGTTGTGGGAAAGTTAGCATTTCAAAGCTTTAGTTGACACAGATTACTGGGATAATCGAAAGCACTCCTAAGTGGATAAAATTTTTAATTATTTAGTTACTGTATTTACAAATATTCAGTTCTATAATTACATGTATTGCTTTAAAAATACAGACATCGAATCATAATATTATATATATATATATATTGCAAAATTATTATTTTAAATGATTGTTATTATTCTCATATTGCATCCAGTAACAATTTTTCTATTCACCAGCTGTTTGAATCAATCTTTATCTGCCTTTCTGCTGAGACCTATCCAGTTTGGCAATTTCTGCAAGAGTTTAGTTACTTTGAAAACGATATGTTTTTTGGAAGCATGCAAATTTTGCTTATCCATAATTAGCTATTTTTTTAATAAGATGGAATCTTGTGGAAAAGCATATATATGAATATATTATAAATTTTTGATTTATGTTAAAAGAAGAAAAAAGGACAGAAAAAATTACTCTTGTTGGATAACACAAAGGATTGGAAGAAATATGTGGAATTGACAATTTGGGCAATGAACAGAACAATATGGACAAAAGGATGGGCTGGCAATCTGAATCTATCATTAGAGTAAAGTACTACAGATTTATTGAGACAGAAAAAAGAGGTAAAACTTTTTTTTAATAAACTTATCAGGATGCAAGCTTTTGTCTACAACAAAACATTATACCGGCTATATGGATATAGTAAAAGAAATGCGAAGTAAGATATATATTTTCTATAGTATATATATATATATGCGTATGCGTACTGAAATTTAAAAATTATAACCTTTCTTCATCGTTAAAACGTCATTAATTTAATCATTTGAACTTCTATTCTTGTTAGTTACGAACTTTATATATATATATTAGAAGAAAAAAAACTTATTCAATTTCAAAAAATAATAAATTATTGGGACTGTGAGAAGAAGCAGATGAACTCTCTAGATCTATCATGTTTTAAAACGGAACGATTTCTTACAATTTGCAAAACTGAAATAAAGTACCACAATTAATGGAAAAAAATGTTTTTATAAAAGGTTTACGTCAATCAAAAGATTACTAAGAGAATTTCGCTAATAAATAAAACTTTTTTTCTTTTTATAAAATGAATTTTAAAAAAAAAAATTTTCAGTGTTTTTTTTATTTTAATTTTGAATAAAATTAACAACTCCATAATATATGGAATAAAATCAAAAAGTAAAGATATTTTTCTAAAAAAAAAACGAAATCAGGCATTTTTACTATATATATAAAAACGGCTTTTATTAGCCTAATGCATGTAAAAAACTTAGCCAATACTACCTCCCTTTCCTCATTGAAGAATATAAAAGTAAAGGCATTAGTCACCACATGGAAATTGATGTGTTGTGAAGCTGGGAAAATATTTTTTTTAATTCTTGTTTTACTCTCCAGTTAAAAATAGCTAATTGACTGGCCGTACTGAATGGTTATCTTGATTACAATAGGTCCAGCTATGTAAATTGTAATCTAAAAAATAAATTCGGGTATTATTCGGGCATGTGTTTATAGCATCTTATATACACAGTATCCCAGTAAAGACCTCACTGTCCTATCCAAGCTATCAGAAATACCATCTCTAACTCAAAGCATATTATAAGTAGCAACATAGTTTAGTTACCCACTTCAAAAATGATAATGTACAAATATATCTAAATCAAGAGTTATTGTATGAAAATTATAGAGTGCTTCTTCCCTTAATTCATCTTCAATCAATAAATCTTGCAAATCATTTGAAAGCATTCTTTGCAGCTTATGACTTCACTGCATTATATAAACTAAATCATTTCAAATGTTTCAATAGCAGTTTTGGCCAATTTAAATAAATTTTATGTTAACACAATGTTTTATCATCATTTGAGGTACAAATCATGTTGTTATATTCCATGTTATAATTCATGATCTAAAGGTATGCTAATAGCTAAAGTATGATATTATTTAAAACATGCATTGATTCAGAAATGGTACTAAAAGCTACTTCAAGAAGGACTAGCCATCAATTATCATTTTATTATGATAAAGTGATGTATAAAAACTTTGTATTTAATCTTTTCATTTAAAAAGTATTATTTAAAGTAGTGTAACTATAAAAACAAATGTTTGCCTATAAATAACATCAGAACTATGGTAGAGGGGTGGAATTGGGAGAATATCCAGGAATCAGAAGTCAACTCTGTTATTTCAATGCTCTAATATCTAATGATTTCTTAAATGACAAATCCTACTATTTAACATACTGTAATTCTCTTTTTACAATTTTTAGTTATACATGAATAAGCATTTATTTTATAACGTCTTGCGTGCGATTATAATTACGATAGAATGACAGCCTGTTAAGCTAATTGCGCAGACGTACAGGCTGTCATTCTATCGTAATTGTTAGTTATATTTTTGTTAATAAGCTATATTCATAACCAGCTTAATAAATATTATTTAAATAAGTTACAGTATGACTACAAAATCTACAAGATAATTTTAATTTCTATAGACAATCAATAAGAAAATAAAAATGATATCAAGCATCCCATTTTTGTAATAGTGAGTGGTTTTTTTTTTTTTGTTTTAGTTTCTATCCAAAAACAACTAGATATTCATTTACTAATCAGTAACTAACTAGGATAATTATAATCACATGTCATTGTTATAATATACTTAAAGCAGAATTTAGTGTAATTCACCAATGAGCTATAAATAATCTAATACAGATCCATCAATAAATGAAAAAACACAAAATGAGTCCACCTGTATTTTATCTCAGATTATATTTAAGTTTTCAATTTATTGATGTGTTACAATGCAATGCATGAATTCTATGTATAAACATGATGTCAGTATACTATTTTGAAATCAATAAAAATCAGTGGTGGGGAACCAGCTCATAGACTACATCTAGCCCTCATAATCTCTCAATGCAATCACAGGCATTTTTTTTACAAATGTATATAAAATACACCTGAATAAAAAGTAGTATTTAAACATATGGGTAGTGCAGTGCAGATAGATACGTGAAAATATTGAATTAAGTCTTTAAGTAAAATAAAATATTTATTTTCTCAATTATGTTTTTTTCTCTCTCCAGCCTTTATAATAATTCTATTTCATGATGTCAAAGGTACAATATTCCAATAAATTATCTGTATTGCATGGTCCATCTAACTATGATTTAATCTAGGATGCTGTGATTTGTTTTGTTTGTTTTTATAGTGATTATTACAGGTAAATGTATACTTAGCAAAAATAAAACTCCAATTTTATTTTACTTTATTATTATTTTGTACTTACTTTTTTTTTTATTAGAATCTCTACATGGAGTAAGATAATAAAAAATGACACAGATAATCGTGCATTTGAAAAGAAATGGACCAATGTCATTTTTTATAGAAGAAATAGTAAATTAAACAGCTAAATATGTCTGGAAAGTATTTCAGTTACTAACTAACACATTTATTAAGGGACACTATTTATCAGAACATTCTGACTACAAGATTATTGGGGAACAAATAAATATGAAAATAGAAAATTTGGCAATGAGCTTCATCAAACAAACTGACATGTTTTATGAAAAGTACAAACAAATCATAAAATGTTGTGAGAATAAGTTACTTTTTTATAAAAAGGGTAAAAAGTTCAAAACCATTTTTTTGAAAGGGATTTTATAAAAGACAACCTTCTAGTTTTTGTAGCTTTAACCTGCTCAGAACTATAAAAAAAGAAATTTAAGAAATATACACTAAAAATAGATTCAAGGTTAATTCAAAAAAAAATTGTAGTTAATTGTGGAACAAAATCATGGTCCTTGCTTACAAAGGGAAAGTTGAAATTGGCCTGCCAGTTCAAAATGTCAGAATTAAGAAACATAGAAATGCTTTTAATCAAAAAATTAGCACATCAGTTTTTACTTCCAATTATTTAGAAACTGGCCCCAAAACTGATTTTGACAATACAAAAATACTTGCTAATTTGAAAAGATATGATTTAAGAACCATGAGAGAGTACCTACTGGTTTAAATAGGGCTGATTAAGTACAATGTATTCCAGCTATGTGGAAACCTTTCATTTCATCTAATATTAACTTAAAATTAATAGGTGAAAATACTGAGGGAAATAAACATTTTGATAAGTCTCATGTTGTGAATGCTGAACTACTTCAAGTTGAATCTCATGTCTCATCTCATACACAGTCACATTATTATTTATGATCTAATGTTTTTTTTATTTCAAAAGTTAACCTTGATAACGGCGGATGCTAGTCTGTCAAAATATCGGTGTTTAATGGAAAATAATACATAGTACAGCCCAAAAAGTTATAATTTATATATATCCTAGTGTATATAAATTCAAATACATAATGTTCAAATCACCCTTCCAAATGTTTGAAATTCGGACTGTATATAGTATAGATAAACTATAAAAAAATCTCTAAACTATTTTGTAAATATAAAAAAAATGAACTATTCAACTCATTAGTTTTTGTGTAGAATTTCTGTTGACTTTCAATTTTAATACCAATAATTGAATTGTTTTTATATAAGGCAAATAATGAGTTTGACCATCACATTATTTGTTGCTTATAAGAAATTCAAACAATGCTAAAAATGTAATTTAAAGTTAAAACTTTAAAATGTTAAAAGCATTTGGAATATCTTGATTATGTATTATCTATACTTAAATTAGGCAAGCTCTGATTAAAAATAAGGGAGTTCCATATTTTTCTCTAAACTATTTATCCAAACATAAAAAAAAAAGAATAAACAATTCAAACTCATTATTTTTTGTGTTGAATTTCTGTTAAGTTTTAATTTTTTTATCAACAGCTGAACAGTTTTATATAAAGCAAATAATGAGTTTGACTATCACATTATTCACATTATTCATTAATTATAGGAAGTTCAAGCAATGCTAAAATGTAATTAATACTTCAAATTTAAGGGTGATAAAAGCATTTGGAAAATAAAAATATCTTAATAATGTATTCTCTATACTAATTAATTTACAGATAGATAAGAGAGTTCCAGATTAACAGGGCTAATAAGCTAAATACGTTAAATGAGGTTAATAATAAGCTAAAGCTATGACTATTCTCATGATTTTATGGTTTACCATAATCTATACCACCTAAAATACAGAGAGCTACAACAATAACAATAATTGCTAAACATTACAGAGTACAAGTAAACAAATTTAAATGAAGGAGAAACCTCAACTCATTCTTGAAAATTGTTAAAAGCTCTCAGTATTTATAACACAAACCACAAAGTAGCAAGGGGACAATTAATTTCTCTCTTATAATAAAACTTCTTCCATCATTCCCACTACAACATGCTCAGAGTAACTCCTTCTTCATTGTTATATTTCTATGACTAGATCCACATTTAATAATAGTCAGCTTTTATAAATCTTAATGATTTGTGATGCCACTTTGCCTTTCTTTGGCTATTCCACCTAAATGATAAAATCTTTCCTAAATGCAAATAGAATAGCTAACAATAAGAATTAGATTAACATCATGGCTTATTCATATTTCTTCCTATTGCTTTTATTGTTCTGAATTACTGTCTATTTAAGATTTTAAATAGCAAGTAAAAAGTTTTTTTCACTTTTATTATCTCCTTGTAATAAAGACTTTGTACTAATGAATAATGTATGCATAGTTTGTCATGATGTGTGGAGATGGCAATCTGGATCAACTAATGAGTGCTAGTTTAGCACTAAATACATATATTGGTGATTATTTATATTTTCAACATGTGTGTGATCAGGTGGGTCTGCAATATGAGATGGCATAGAGAGTTGAGGGTCACGTGAAAGTTCTGAGTTCAATCCCGCATACATAATATATATATATAAAACATGTATAGTGTATTAATTTATATTATTTTAGTGTTATACATATTTGAATTTTATATATATATATAAAGGTAGACAGAGAGTTAAAAACTGAAAAAGAACCAAAATAGATATTAACAGATAATGTGCTAAGCATAGAAATACAAAAGAACTCACTTTTAAAAAGTACGCTAATCAAAAATACTATTAAAGTAGATATTAAATTTTAATTATAGTAATTATTTCAAATTATTGTACATGATTCTAACTTTGATAGTAGAAATCTAATTTTGAAATCGGCTTTGGTTTAGTTTTAATTTCCGAAATCGGGTTAAAAAATAAGATAAATGATTATTATTTGAATTTTTTTTTACTCTAGGATTGTTAAAAAGAATTTTCTCTTTAAATCGATTTTCAATTGATATTTGGTCATGTTTCAAATAAAGCATTGTAGTTAGTTAACATTCCTCAGAACTGCTTTATTTATAAAACATTATTTTGAAAATTTTTCTTATAATTCATTATCTTTAGATGAATGTAGAGGATACAAAGACTGCAATATTAATATTAATTTTGGTTATTTTCTTTTTCTTCTGGTCAAATGGATTCCATCTGCTTAGCAAAACCTACTTTTATTAATAAAAAAATGTTATATCTTATGTTTTAAAATTTTAAAAATTAATAATACAGATTTCATAATTTACTTATTAATATTATGGGCAAGGGAGCATCACGGAGGGAGTACAATTACTGCATAATATTTAAATACAAGTATACTTTATATACTGAACTGTAGCTGTAATTAGAGGAGATTTGAACACAGACTTTCAAGTTTTCTATAGGTATCTATTTCATCTTATACAGCCGATACGCATGTCCACATACATATGAAAAAAAAGATTTCCAATATATGTATTTCGTGCTGAACCAGTACTCATCAGTTGGTCCAGATCATTATCTTCCACACATATCGGTTATATAAGAAGAAATGGATAGCTAAAACGAGCTTGAAAGTCTGTGTTCTAAACCGCATTAATTACTGCAATACTAATAGTAATTAAAACATTTTCATTTTTATGGACAAAAATAAAAAATCACTGTCTATTTAGAAAAAATTAAAATATTAATGTATCATTCATTTTTAAGTTTTAAAATGTGTAATAATTCCCATACTTTACTTGTTAATATACAGTGCATATTTTAGCCACATTCTATTCTGTTTAGCATAAAAGCAGAAAAAAAAAGTTTTCCTGATAAAAGCTTAAACTAGTCTTTGCAATGAAGATATGTCAGCTGATTTCCCAACTGATTATCCATGTAATTAAAATCACTCCAACGTTATAGAATATTATAACAAATAACTGAATTATCAATATCATTTTCTATAATGCAAATTCTATTTAAATATTAATCAGTTATCTATAGTTATAATATTGCAAAACAATTTGAAGTATTCATATGACAAGTCTTTTAATTTAAATTATCATTTCAATGGTTATGCTTCAGACCAAAATACCTGTTCTATACAATACTATAACAAAAAATATTTCTCTTCAGTAAGATTAATTTATTTTTACAGAAAGAAATTATTACTTGATCTTAAATAACATGTGAATTTAAAAAGAGAAGTTACAACTTTCACATTTTAAAAATAAAATATTATTCAAAGAACAGCTATAAAAAAAAAAAATATCTTAACTATCTGCTTAGTACTAAATGAAACAATTTTTATCTTGTAATATAGCCAATCAACTACTGGTTTGCTGAGTAAAATATATATGTTTCCTAAGCATCTGATACTTTTTATTTCATTACATTAGTTAATGTTCAATGTTTATTTAAAATTTGCAACACAGAAAACAGTTGATAGATAGATAGATAGATAGATAGATAGATAGATAGATAGATAGATAGATAGATAGATAGATAGATAGATAGATAGATAGATAGATAGATAGATAGATAGATAGATAGATAGATAGATAGATAGATAGATAGATAGATAGATAGATAGATAGATAGATGGATAGATAGATAGATAGATAGATGGATAGATGGATAGATGGATAGATGGATAGACAGACAGATAGACAGATTAGATAGATAGATAGATAGATAGATAGATAGATAGATAGATAGATAGATAGATAGATAGATAGATAGATAGATAGATAGATAGATAGATAGATAGATAGATAGATAGATAGATAGATAGATAGATAGATAGATAGATAGATAGATAGATAGATAGATAGATAGATAGATAGATAGATAGTATATGAAAGCAATAGATAATAAACTTTCTAAATATTGCTAAAAGAAATGAATCAACTTTCTTCTCATATCTATGGTAATAAGAATTTTAGTATTACTAATATTTTTATCAAATGAGAAATAGTTTTAATAAATAAGATACAAACATAATCATACTAAAATATTATATATATATAATTGATAAGTAAAAAGAAGTTTAAACATGATTTAAAGAAATTATTAAAAAAACACTTGAGCAGGGTGAAGGGATATTTAAATTTTAATAAATGTTGTCATTAATGGAAAAATAACCTAGAAAACAAAAGAGTATTAAACAAAGGCAAATAAAATGTAAATACAAAAACATTTATCTGTTCTTTACATAAAACTACTAACAAGTATTTTAATTCTTTATGACAACAGGACTAAACTTTTAATGTGAGCGATGATTTATTCAAATAATAATTTTATTTAACTTTTAAAACATCTATAAAAATATAAACACAATATTTCAAATAACATGTTATGTACACATTTGAAAATAAGATTAAAGAAAATAGCAGTGTTATAAATATTCATAAGTTAATAAGTTTACTCATTGTACCTCAATTTAAATACATTTGCCATGTCCATTAAGAGAAGATATTTTATCCACAAATAATATGCTTAGCATGCTTTCTACTCTTATATAATTTTGACACAGCATATATAAAATTTTAGCAAATGGAGTCTATGATAACTGATTTGTATTTAAATACTCTCTGCAAAAATTGGAATGATTTGATTTACATAACCATTTCTTCGATACAGGTATACAAGCCTCTTTTTTATGAATAGCTAGCATGTTATTGTCTGTGTGCCAAGCTTCTTTAACTTCGCATTCTCTAGTCTAGGAACTCATTATACTATCATCTAGTGGCTCAAAAACATGACTGTGTTTTATCTCATGTTCCAAAAATATAGACTTGAATTCTGTGTTGCTTTTTTTTCTCAATTATAAAGATACCTATGCTGGTCAACTCTAGTTGTGATGTTTACACATACACACAATTAATGATGTAAATGGTCTTGCAAAGGAATTTGTTGCATTCTCTTTTGTAAACATCTTTAATTGGCTGGAATGTCACAGATTTGTTTTATATCATAGTTCTGAGATTCTATTTAATTTTTTAATTCTTAGCATTAAAAACTAGTCATTGTAGGTATTTAAAAAAGAATTAAATATGAAATGAATGAGATGTCATAAGATCCCACTTTACATAATGCTTTTCAATAGCATGTTCTTTTTCTCTCATCAAAATTATGTCATCTAGTAAAATCTATAAACAGATATTATATAATAGTGCTTATTAAATCCATATCTACGGTTTTCCAATCCATATCCTTAAACTAATCTTATGGCTTACATCAGCAAGGAGTTTTCTGAATATTGTAGCAATTCTTTTATACTTTTTTGGATCTAATGCAGTGATGTGCAATATTTTTACATTTATCACAACTATACCAGAATTTCTAAAGAACCATTACTTATAACTTAAAAAAAGAAATGAAACTTTCCTAGAAAATTACATCATCTTACAAGTTATAGAGACAATTTATCTAGTATGAAGTAATCACTGCCTGAAAGAAATTTGTCCATTAAGCTTGTTAAGCTTCACTTATTATAGGATCTAGAATAAAGAACTTTCTTACAACATCTTTCAATAAAACAGACAAAACTATTTATACATATTGACATTCGGTGCAAGCCAGAGTAATCAATGGATGCCAGAAGGCTTGTGTATAAAATCCCCAGTGCCTACTCATTCAATATCTCTAATTCTAAGATCCTAAGATCTAGGTTCAAGACTCCCCACTGATGGGGATTTTGGATGAGTAGGCACTAGATGGGGATTTTATGCACAAGCTTTTTGGCATCCATCGATTACTCTGGCTTGCAGTGAGTGTCAATATGTATAGAGAGTTTTGCCTGTTTTAATAACAGTTAAGAGCGAGCATAAAAAATAATTGTCACATGATGTTTATTATTTTTTTAATAAACAAACTTTCTCAGAAATAATAAAATTTCACTTTTATATATATATATATATATTATGCGTGCCTATATTTCTTTGTTTTAGAGGTTTCGGAGATAGCAGGTATATTGGCCAGGTAGAGCAATTTTAATAATATTTATTTCTCTATTTATGTAACATGCAGCAACCATGCATAAATGCATGAATATTTAGGTAGTCAGCACTTATTATATTGATTATGTTTTAACTGATGAGAATAAACTAAAGAATCTCATCGTTGTATATAAGTTAAATATTTGGGATTATAATATCCTTTTGCCAAGGCCGGATTTAAGGCGATTGGAGTGATTGGTCCCAATCAGGACCCACTCTTGAAGGGGCCCCGCATCACCACCAAAATTAACAAAAAGTTAATTTTCGAAATTTAAAGCAAATTATTTTTGATGATAAAGGATAAATTATAAATTATTCAAATAATTAAAAATATATTTATTTGAAGTTCGCATTGATGGATGAGATATATTATTGTATTTATTATAATATATATATACATTATAATATAGAAAACGGATACCCGTAAGTGTCATTTCTGACTAACATTTAGTTAATCGGATAGTACTATCTTCTCTCTCAATTATTCTATTCTATATGCGTCTTACTCGGAAGCTGATATAGATGGAAAAATGCTAGTTGAAGAAATGGAAGCTTTAAAATTTATCCTTCCATCAGAATTTTTTGAAAATTCATTTTAAATGTTCAAATTTTTATCGGAAAATGATAGAGCAATGGCTTTCCAAACTTGTTTATTGGTCTCCGAATATATTTAACAATTCCAGTGAGCATTGCTTCTGGAGAGAGATCATTTTCCAGGCTAAAACCCCACACTTATTGGATTCGGTCCTGCCTTTTGCCTGTTAGACTTATTCAGAGTTATATGAATTTCGTAAAAGCTTTAATTTAGCATTTAGCTATAAAACTATTTGTAACAGTTTCGTAATTGAATGTATGGGAGCCATTTAAACTATGTAAACAAAGTTGGGCTTAATCAGTTTGTATTATTTTATTTATTCGCTCATATCAATTCACAGTCATATTATTATTATTTTAAGCCCTGATATCATTAATCATTTATTGTTTTAAACATATTTAAAGTTAATAAAATTACCCTTTGACTTTAAATATACATTATTGCAGAGCCTTGTTTTCGGTTTATATTTACGAATAATGTCACAGATTTTATAGTTAGTAATATCATTCAATTAAACTTAAATAGAATATTATGAGAATCTCAACCTATAAATCCATATTATAGGAAATTGGTACCTGAACCTAATGGATATCCCTTTTGCCCACATGTGCAGTCATTCAAATGGAAAAGTGAAAGATATACTCAAACCAGAATTTATAAAATATTTCATTGGTGATATAAAGACATTTTTTTAAATAAATTGATTTTCAAATTTCTACTTCTTACACATATTTTCTCGTATTTATTTATATAATTATATATAATAAAATTGTTACCTGTGGATGAAAATTAAATATAGTAGGATTTATCAGATCACTTGTTTATTTAAGAAAGCTTCTAAGCAATAATAACGTAGTGCAAGAAAATGAATGTAAGTAGGCATGGAAAAATTTGAAATAAAATCAATAACAAAGTTATAAATGAACATCCAACGTAAATAATACTGGATGAAAATAATAAATTGATTTACCATGTGTTATTGATATTTAATATTTTTCTCAGTTAGTTGTATTTTTTCAAATAAGACTTATAAATAAATATTTTATGAACTTAAAATATATGCATGATTGTATTTTTATAGCATGTGTATGAGTATATGAATATTATAATTAATTATTTTATAATATTGTTATCCATAAAACCAATGCCAATTTGAATAGTGAGTAAAATATAATCATAGTAATAGAACACCATTGATGATTTAATGTTCACTTTTTTTCAAAGACTTTTTAAAGTCATGAAACCTTATTTTAATATTTAATGGTAGGTTAACTTGAAAAGATAAAACAGCTTTAAATGTCCTCCTCTATAACAAAGGTGTTATTTACTACATTTATTTACAAAAAACAGCATCAAGTCTCTATTAATGAGAGTTTTAGCGTTGATCTTGATTTTATTCTCAAAAACAGCGATCTGCAATATTTGTATATCAAATTACCCTATAACAGATTTTAGATTATTAAAACAATCTATATTGTGTGGATTTAAACTCAAAATCCAGTGTTTGGTTAGTGAGTAGACAGACACTAGATCCTAACCCATTTACAGAATATATATATATATATATATATATATCTGTAAATATATATATATATATATATATATATATATAGAGAGAGAAAGATATATATATATTACTTAGAAAAATTATTTATTTCAAAATAATTCAAGTCACATGAAAAACATAAATAGTCTGTGATGCGTTTTGATTGAATCAACCTTATTCAGATGGATCAGGCTATTTATATCTCATGATCACAATTGTCCAATTATTTTTGCATTTCTAACAAAATACTAATAATTTTAATGAGCATGTGCAATTTTATGACTTATCAAATATATATTGCTAAGAATATAAACCCTTTTTACAGAACATTAAAATTATTAGCATTTTATTTAAATTAAAGTTTAACATTGTAAGCTGGCTTGAAAAAAACAATTCCAGTTAATAAAAGATTTGAGCCCTTTTGGAAATATCAGTGCACAATTTATTAGTATAAAACAAACTGGAGGGCAGCTGAAATATGACAAAAGAAATTGGTCTTGATATACCAAAAAGTGGACATATTTATTGGTTTATTTAAATAGTGTTTTTTAATCTTGCTTGAAAATTGCCCTAACAACATATTCTGATTTGTCTGTATTGTGAAATGGATTTTTAGCTAAAAAAATTATTCTATTTGAAATACAAATCTCATTTTTATCTCTATCCTTATGTTGAAATATTAATATTATATTATATTACTTGGCCAAGTAATTATCAATTTTTTTTAAATTATAAAATTATTATTATTTTACTCTGCTATATACTTTAATTTTACTTTAAATAATGAATATACATAATAAATAAGACAAACTCATTATCTTCCAAGTTACAGTAAGTGCTTCTTTTATTCATATTCTATGTCCTTTTATTCATATTCTATGAATATTTTTTTTTCTCATTAAATTTTATTAGCTAAACGTTATTACTCAAGACATGGAAAAATGAAAACAGTATTTCAGAGTCAATGAAATATTAATAATTTTACGTATAAAAAGATCTTTAGTTCTGAAATTATAAAACCAAATTAACATCACATCATCTCTATTTACAGTGCCTTCCATTATTATATTATCCAAATCTTGAGACTTCTTTACAATCCTGGTCTTTATTGGTTAAGAATTTTGGAGCTGTATTAAGTACACCTGGATTTTTTGAAATTAAACACCTTTCATACAGCATTCACATTGCATACTTTTTATACTATCAAGCTATCAGTTTTAAAACTAGAAAAATATTTTCATGTTTTGATATCTTAACATATGCTGCATAATGTAAAAATGAGCTACTGATTTCATTTAAGAGATGCACTGTGTGTACATATATTGTACCAGTATCTCATTAAATTAAATAAGCAATTTCTTTGTAAAAAAAAGAGAGGATCTAGGTAAAGCTTAACAAGCAGAGTTTAATTTGTATAATTAAGTGATATAGATAAGCTTGTATGACTTCATTATTACTATCAATAAATAAATAATGTATTCATATTTATTAAACATCATAATTGAAAAAAACCTTGTAACTGTGGAGGCGGGATAAATATATTTTTTTTACTTTTTTCTTAAATATCTCTTACGAAAATGTTAGAATAAATAAGCAGATATAATTAATTACAAATAGTTTTGGGGTATTAACTTGTTTATACTTTTTTGGAATAAAAGATTTGTTTTTATCTATAAATAAGAATGTTGAATTATTTTGAAAACATAATGGTAATTAAAAAGAAAAGAAAAACAAAAAAGGTAGAAAATTAAGGTATTTTTGTATTTGTTGTTACCCATCTGATCTTCTTGTGTCATGGAGTGCTAGAATATAAATGGATCACTTTTATTTTTATTTCTCTTTTTTCTATTTGGTGAATTGGTTAGGAGGTCAATTGATGAACAAACTTTGTACAAGGTCAAAATTAACAATTATTTAGAAAGAAAGTTACAAATCAATCATTGAACAAGTATTATTGACTTATTTATAATTTCTCATGAATAAGCAGTTAGGTTACAGTACAAAAATAATGGAAAATATTGACTATTTTACAGAACTTTCATAGTGAAGACCTATATTAGTATTTTAAATGGCATTGGTAATATTCTTACCAGAAAATGTGAAACTGCCATGTAAAAACATTTGGACATTATGTATATGTAAAACCTGCCTGAAATAAAAACAATTTAATATAACCTGCTACAATGGAGAGATACTATAATATCCAATACCATGATGATAACCAGATCTACATATAACTGACTTCTATATATATATATATATATATATATATATATATATATATATATATATATATATATATATATATATATATATATATATATATATATATATATATATATATTATTATTAGAAATTAAAATATAAGGAGTATAGACATATAAATGTATTAAAAAATTTGTAAGTCTCAATAATATCCTCAAGAAGATATAAGAAAACAATATGAGCATATTTGAAATACCTATACAAGGTAAGGAAAAATAGTAACAAATTCTAGATTGTGACTATTAATTACTGATTTACAACTTAACTATATGTGTGCACATAAAATATAGATATATAAGAGTAGTATTTTTTTTTATTAGTTTTATAATTGAGCTCAAGAATAATAAAAAGGTGAGATTTTAGGTTTTTTTTTTTAATTTAAAATATCATATAGAATTTTTTTTGTAGGAAAACATTTTTTTGTGGGTACTTTTTATATATTTTATATATAAGATTAAAAATAGATAACTAGAAGTAATGTTATTAAGGATGAAATATTCAAGCAATAATTTATCCATTTTCTAGCCAAAAAATGCTTTCTTAGACTAATATAACTTAGTCAAAAGTGTACTAGGTAAAAAAGTATGAACTTTATTTAAATTTTAAGAGAATCTTTTATATGTTTTTGTGTATATCTATCTATCTTCCATTTTCTTTGTTATTTGTGTGAGGTTTTATACTAATTTTGTCTTATTTTATAAATTATTTGTTTCTATTGAAATTTAATATTGGTTAATATCATTGTTCTTTGTTCTAGGTAGCAGTCCAAAATATATCTAAATATACTGTAGCATAAGATCTGCATTTAGATTACATATTGATAGTAGGAAAATCAACATTGAAAAGGGTATAAGACAGGGTGACTCCATATCTCCAAAACTTTTTACAGCAGTGCTGCAAGAAGTATTTTGTGGATTAAAAAGGAAAGCTAAAGGAGTGAAAGTAAATGGATATTATTTAAGTCATTTAGATTTTTCAGATGATGTGGTTGCTTTTGCAAATAATGCTTTAGAGCTACAGGAAATGTTGCAGGAGTTATCAGATGAAAGTAGGAAAGTTGGACTAAAGATAAATGCTAAAAAGACTAAAGTAATGTTCAATAGATTTTCTCAAAATATGAAAATAAAGATTGATTATGATGAGTTAGAAGAAGTTAACAGTTACAAATACCTTGGTCAGATTATTAATACAGATGTAAATATAATGGATGAAATTAATCATAGAATTAAACTTGGTTGGAGTGCTTTTGGTAGAAATTACTTGATACTAAAAGGAATTATGCCTATGTGTTTGAAAAAGAAGATTTTTAATAAATGTGTTTTGCCAGTTCTTACTTATGGATCTGAGACTTTTACACTTAATAGAAGAGCAATACAGAGACTTCAGATTACTCAAAGAAGTATGGAAAGATGCATGTTGGGTGTAACAAGAAGGGATCGAAAATGCAATGTATGGGTAAGAGAACAAACTGATGTTACTGACCTCATTGAAAAAATTAAAAGTTTGAAGTGGAGTTGGACTGGACATATTGTTAGAAGAGATGATAACAGATAGACAATTGAAATTTTAAACTGGATTCCACGAGATTGTAAAAGACCCAGAAAGAGACCACATGTGAGATGGATAGATGAAATAAGAAAGTGTGCAGGGATGATGTGGAGAAGAGAAGCTAATGATAGGAAAAGATGGATTGAACTTAGAGAGACCTTCATCCTGCAGTGGATTGATAATGGTTGATGATGATGGTGATGATCTGCATTTAGTCTGTACAATTTTTTTACTTATTTAGGCATATGTGAGTTAAAGAATAAGATCTATGATTATGAGTAATAACAGATATAAAAAAGGTAGTTAGCTTTATTACATGATAATTAAAGTGCCATAATGGTGTATGCCTAATTGTCATTACCTTCATCAGCATATTACCTATATACAAATGACAGAGAAATAATGTGAAAACATATGATTAGTTAGCCAGTTAAATGTATATTTATCATTTGCATATGGCTGGAATAGTATTACAAGTTATTCAGTTTTGAAAATGTTCCATTGTTAGAGTAGCAACCTGAGACGTTAAAGCTCACACACACACACATATATATATATATATATATATACACAAAGATTTTCACTGGTTGCATATATAAAAGACATATTTTGCAGGTTCATCCCT
Source organism: Epiperipatus broadwayi (assembly GCA_028023455.1). Taxonomy (NCBI): domain Eukaryota; kingdom Metazoa; phylum Onychophora; class Udeonychophora; order Euonychophora; family Peripatidae; genus Epiperipatus; species Epiperipatus broadwayi. Next base: position 1,071,321 of record JAQFVV010006368.1, read on the forward strand.
GTTAAAAAATTTAAATATTAATATACCAACATTTTAACTTGATCACACAAGTCATCTACTGGGTGATAAAAGTGAGAATGACACTGTTTAAACAGTTTTCCCTGTAGAGAAAATATTTAATTTTTACCTCCATAGATGATTTGCCTGTGTGTAGGTATATTAATATTTAAATTTTTTAACAGGGATGAACCCACAAAATATGTCTTATATATATATATATATATATATATATAATATATATATATATATATATATATATATCATTAAAATCTAATAAACACTTAGACAATCTCAATATCAATAACAATAAACAAATTCAAATTGTTGTCAAGGCAACCTCCATATAAAAATAAAGGTGGAATCCCCACCTTTATTAATGGTTTAATATACATATATAGACACTAAAGATTGCAACTTGACCATAGAGATTGAAATTATAAATTTCAAATTGCACTCAAAGTATTAATTAACCTTTTAACCGCTAATTATATTATTGGTTGTATGAGGTAAAAATCAAATCTTTTAATTGGCCAACTCACAAACTGAAGACAAAGCCTATTGTTAAAACATATTCGCCTATAATATTAAATTCAACTCAGATACGTTTATAAAAAGTATATTACTAATTTTTCAGGTTATGAAGAGAACGAAAGTTCTTTCAAAAATAAATTGCTATTTATTTATTCTAAAATATTCAATTTCGGCAACATAAAAGCTGTAATATAAACAAAAAGGTCGACTTTTATGTTATAGAAAAGTAAATATTTCTTTTAAATATTTCTTTAATATTTTTACTAAAATCTTCAATGTTTTTCGAAAATAATTTTGTTTTTTTATTATTCTCTCTGAAAATCATTTGTAATTACTGAATATATACTTAATATTCTTTAAAATTATATTCGAAATGAAAATCTCAGCATTTTTCTTTATTTTCTTTGATCAGGTGGTTTCTTTGTTCTTTCCAGCCAATCAGAATGTCTTTTTCGGCTGAGAGCATGCTAAGAACCAATCAAAACTCATGTTCTTTCTTTGTTTAGGTTTAAATGCATTTTTTTTTATTTTTTACTTGTAAAATAAATCGGAAGAGGTCACCATCTTACAGAACTTTTAAAAATCTATTCAATACCTGTAAAATGAATATTTTAGCATAATAACTGGCAGAGTTAGAGTGATGTCAGATGTCTATGAGGAGCTTCATAAGAAACAGTCTTTTGGTTAAATAATAAGTGTAATAATGTTTAAGGCTTCCACAAGACCAACAATATGGCATAGGAAATCGCACATCTTGTTTGATTCTGTGATTTACAAACAACAGAACCCTAATCATAACTCTAAACCTAACCCTAACAACTTTTACTTTTTGTTGCCATTCTATTTGAAGTAAAAAGTAGCAGTAACACAATAATATATGTTTCTCTGTAAAAATTAAAATGTAAAATGAAGACCAAGAACTTTTACTTTTTGTTCCGATTACGAATTTTTAAACAACAATAACAAAAAAAGGCATAACCCAAAAAAAAAAGACATAATCAGATTGAAAATTTTTTTTTTTTTTTTTTTACACAGCAAAATGATTAAAATCAATGGTCTGGGAATGTTCATATTTTATAGTTTTAGCGTGATAATGGTGGGCATCAAGCAGCATCTTTGTCCATAAAACTACAACCTATATATATATATATATATATATATATATATATATATATATATATATATATATTGGAAGAGAAAATAAATTTTAAAACTTCTCAACCAATATATGAGGAGAAAAAAACAATAAAAACGATTTTAAATCTTAAGTGCATTCTTATTATAATTTGAGAAAGTGAATGCTCTGAGGAAGGTACTTGATATTGTACTAAAATGTCAGCATTTAGCTTTTTAACTACACAGAATATCCTGCAAATAGTAATATATATATATATATATAAAATACATATTTTGCGGGTTCATCCGTGTTAAAAACTTTTAATATCAATTTACTGACGTTTCGACTTGGTCACACAAGCCATCCACAGAGTTATAAAAAGGTAGAAAGACGGTTGTAGAGGCGCTACAATCACTGGTTTGAATAAAACATTAAAAATCCCACCAATAGCAAAAATGTTAAATTTAAGAATGTTTTTTAAAAAAAATCTTTCCAAATAGGAGGAGAATTGAAACCTTTTTCTAAAACCGAAATTTCATCTGTAGAGAGGGCTTTCTTAGATAAAATTGTAAAAAAACATTCTTAAATTTAACATTTTTGCTATTGGTGGGATTTTTAATGTTTTATTCAAACCAGTGATTTTAGCGCCTCTACAACCATCTTTCTACCTTTTTATAACTCTGTGGATGGCTTGTGTGACCAAGTCGAAACGTCAGTAAATTGATATTAAAAGTTTTTAACACGGATGAATCCGCAAAATATGTATTTTATATATTTAACCCGTGCAAATCTTCGTTTTAACATATATATATATATATATATTGTAATCTTCATCTTTTTCACTTATTCACTTTATTGGATTTATAAATGCCCAGGCACCAATTCTATACAAGATAGAATAAAATTTATAATTGTAAATCACTTTTAAATTTATTTAAAAGATTCTTATATTGTAACTATTCTATGACTTAGCTCAATTGAGGTTATAGAATATGGTCTTCATATAGGAAGCAAATAAGAGTAATAAAAACGTCTATAAACAATAATTCTATAATATTAATTTAAATATGTTCTATGCATCTATTCAATAATTAACTGTTGCAAAATTGACAATTATTACATTTATTATAGTATAGACAATGATGACGATTGGGTATCTTTTTATCCACATAACCACCTATTCTAAGACAAGTAGAATATGTTATTAGTACTGTAATATGGTGCTTTATCATCTCCAGACAGATTAAATAAATTGACTTCTACTGGAAAACCTATATATTCTAAAGCTATGTTATGTTAAGCATATGTGTGTGTGTGGAAATGGAGAATCGAACATATATAATCAAGCAATTCATATGAGCTATTAATTCAATAAAACATTTATTAGAAATAAATAAACAAAAAAAATATTATTTTATGCACCTTTCTAACCAATTACATTTCTTCTACAGTAAAACCAAAATTGACTAATATTTAATATACGAATCATATTTTTTTGAATATGTGTGCTTTTATAATATCATAAATATAATGTATTTATAAAACACACTTTTTATTAGCTTATTTATAAAACTTGGATGATGCCATATATCA
>JAQFVV010006368.1:1079561-1112061 GCA_028023455.1 Epiperipatus broadwayi
TGTGCTGAAAAAATAATAATGGCATTCTCTCTCACCCTAACAATTTGATTCCTCTTAAAGTTCAAGAAGTATATGATATTTCCTGTGGTATGTTCCACGAATTCTAGAAGAACACATTAGTGCAGGAAAAAACTGTCAAAATCTTCAACACTTTCCCTATTTTGTCCACTGGTCATTACATAGATTTTTCAAGTATCAGAATCTTATAACAGTCATTATCAAAGATAATTAAGGGAGGGCATAGAAATGTTGAAAAGTTGTTAACAAAAGAAATAAAAGAAAACTACCATCCATATGGGGGTGTTTATTTTACATAAATAAATAAATAGCAGTTAATAATCACATTAACAATTATAGGATTTTATTTTTTTTCTGCAATAACCAAGATTTACTATTTTAATCAGTTAAGACAAGTGTGATGTTGTCAAAACCACCACAATTATTAGTTATGGTAAAGACTTGCTTCCAAAGACATCATGATATATAAAACATATTATACCTGTGAAAACATTCATTTTAATATATACTTTAATGTAAAAAATACTACAGCATAAAAGGCAAATTCTCTCTGAATGTCTGTAAATAAAATACATGCAAAGTGTCACAAACCCAAAGACTAAATTGTTATCAAAACAGAAGTGGATTTGGCTTTTTTTCCTGCAGCATTAATGTATACACTGCAACTGAAAAAACAAAATTCAATTCGTAATAGATATTAGAAATATCTAATTTTCAATGAAATTTAATTAAACACTACTAACGTTTATTAAAAATTGAATTTATTTTCATAGTTGGCAGTAACTAGATTATTTTCACTTATAAAAACTTAGACAATATACAATAATGGAATATATTTTGTCAGCGCAGTCACTAGACGTTATTGTTACAATTTTTTGCATGTTATTTAGGTTAACAGTGTTTGGAATTTTCAGTCTGACTATATATATATATAAGCAAACTTCTCAAGTATAAACTATCACAAAATTTTCACATACTGATATTTATAATATCTTACCCATAATTCTATTTAAAATGTCATTTACACTTTATACTGAAATTGGCTTTCAGTTTTAAAGGTGAATTGAATATTTATTAGAATTGTGGTTAAAAATTTAAGAAGTCCACCTTAACAACTAATCATTAGCTACAAATTTTGATTTAGTTATGTATAATAATGACAATTGTAAATTGGTGTAGTTTGTTTCTGATATTAGTTATTTAATTTTTAGTATTTGGATATTACAATATCAATGTATATGAGAGTAAATTAACTTTTGTACGACCTAAATCAATCAACCATTAAAAAATTAAAATGAATCAAATATGGTTCCTTGTTACTAATTCTATAATATTATTTATATATATATAATGAAAATAAAATCAATTTGGTGGGTGATAAAAAAATTCTTTTTTTTCTTTACTTTTCCAATATAATCTTTATATTAACTAATAGAATTTTGTAAAATAAAATTATTGATTTTCATTATATATATATATATATTTAAAAATTATCTACTTGCACAGGCTAGAATTAGAGTGTATAATTTTAAAAAGACTGAGTTGTTTGGACAGTTTGGTAACACATAACAAATGTAACATTTGTTGGTTTAAGTCTATATTTAGGAATAAGAGGTTTAGTTTTTTAAAAATATTTTTTCCACAGATTTTATTCCAAAAAATGTGTAAGAAAAATAAGTGGTTAAATTTTATAGGTGTAAGGACATAAACACATGTAAGCAGAGAGATGAATATACGGATATAAATAGAAATATTGATAAATCATTCAATGATAGATACCAAAGTATATACATAGCGTAGATAGATAAATAAAAAGATAAATCGCTAGGTCAGTGAATAATATATAGATAGATAAAAAGATATATAAACAGATAAATAATTGGATATGTAGATAGATAGATAAATAGACAGATATACAAACAGGTAGATAGATAAACAAATATACAGACAGTTAAAGAAATGTTAAAATAGAGCAGATAGATATGATCTTTTTAAGTGTGTAGATGAATATTTATGCTAGGAGCAGGTAGACAAGTGTATTTTGGCGTTTTGTATATATATTTAAGCATGTATTTTTTTTTTGAAAAGCCAATTTACTATTTGAAATTAATAATGTTAGCAAGCAAGTATTAATATGAATAGTATTTTTTAACTTTATATAGAGGAATTATCAATATTATGATGTTGTTCTTATTAAGAGTAAAATGAATAAAAAGAATAGAAAGCAATGGAAAACCATCACTAATGAAGAGAAAAGGCTATAGTTATTGATTGTCTACTTATTTACTTTATTATGATATGAAAACATAAGTATGCCCTAGTTTATACACATAAAAATATTATGATGAGCATAAATTATTTAAGGAAAGAAATAGTTGGTAAATTATAAGAAAGGGTAAGAGGCAGACTGAAAAGAATTTTAAGATAATTTGTAAACTTTTTACGAAAAATATATACCAATGGTAACAAGTAAAAAGCTAAAAAGCAAAATAAAATCTTGGAAGAAATATAATAAAAATAAATGACTGAATAAATTATAAATTGTTTTAAATAACACCAATATTATATTTAAAAAATGATATAAAATCGTGAAAGGCAAAAAATATGTTTTATATATATATATATATACAATTTTTATCAATGTCGACAAGTAATTGAAAGGAGAACATGAAAAAAAAAAGGATTATATTAAAAAAATTAAAAAACTACTTAAAAAATTGTGATTTACATGCATTATATATCTTCAAACTTTTAGCCAATTATACTAAATTTTACGACAGACTTTATTTCAGCTTTATCATCAATTGTGTATTTAGTTTGGCATTTATTTTTATGTAAAACTGATTTGATGTAAAAAAAGTGATGATTAATTAGTGCTCATTAATAGATGAAGACGAGAGTGTAAACTCAGCCACATATAATAAATGGTCAATTTTAAACGCGAAATAATGATTGTTGTAATGTGCAGCTTGTTCTGTTTGCTCTTACCATAACCTGGATTAAAACTTTTAAACCTTGAGACTTTTCGCATATTTGAAGATTTTCAAGTAAGATTTGTTTTATAAATATCCATATTTAATCATTCTGTCTAAATAATCAATTATTCATTAGTATATAACTATGATTACTCCTTATCTTCAGTAAAAAAACAAGAGAAAAAAGTTATAAATTATCACAAACTGTCAGATAATTAGACTTCTAAAAATGTCATTATATACACTATTTCTAAATGAAAAACTTCTGAAAATATTTTTATTGCTATTATTTATTTAATGTTGTTTTATTTTATTTATCTACATAAATAACTATCTATCCACTTATCTCTTAAATACCTACGCATTTCCTATCTATCTATGTATTTATCTTTCTACTTGTATGCCTATCTATCTATCCATCTACATATAGCAAGCTAGCTGTCAATATGTCTGCTGGTCTGCCTTATTGTCTATCTATTTATCTGGTCCTAACAGGTTTACACACATGCGCGCACCTAATTATATATAAATATTTTTAAGATCATAATTCTTAGTTTTGTATACATCAGTGAAACTATAACATTTATATTACATTGATTTTTTATAACATATATATTTTTCTGCTTTTTAAGCTGTTCCTTATTTTATGTTTTTTCTGCACTTTAATCCACAACTGTGTGAAAATATCTATATAATATTGTAATTATATGTTGGTCTACCATTTCAATTATGTAGAATTAATTGTTAAATGTCTTTAGATCAATTCACACTTTATTTAAAATTTTCAAATACGTTCCGTATACAAGGCACCGTTTAAGGTGAAGAGGGTATTTTTCACATATCTTCTTCAGATGTTGTTGATGTGCTAAAAGCAATATAATATTGCTGTATGAATAATATTAACAAACAGTTTGATTTTTATTTCAAGCATTTAATTATAGTACAAAGTGCTAGACTCAATATATTGATAAAGTTTGCAGTTATCTAATTGTGACATGTTCTTCAGATATGAAAGCATAAATAAGTTAAAGGTAAGGATATAATTAGTACCCACAAGAATGTAACATCTATCTATCAGTATTAATGGATGCATCATTTGAAAGATCTAAAATAAAAGTTAACAGTAACAGTTTTTGACCGAAAGTAATTTCTGTTGTGTGTGGGTAAATTATGGTATTATTAAGTTAAGTCTCATCCTATTTTTAATGCAAATAACATAATTGCCATCTGGCAGTTTAATTTTGATTCAACAAAATGGAGATAGTAGTTATCCTGCAAGCCTTTTTTCATATCTTCTCATTTAATTCTTTTTCTTTTTGTCTCATTAATTTTATTTAATTTATGTTGTACCTTTACTCTCACAGTTTGTGATAAGATCTGGTCATCATGAGCTTCTTATGAATATGCATATTTCACTACATTAATTATGGTTATGGGTCTGTATAATGACATTTTTTATTTCATACAAACGACCTTTGATTTCAATATTTTTTTGTATTCAAAGTTCAATTAAATCTCTTTGTGCTGAGAAAGCAGTACTGAAAATATTTTTAAACATATTGGCATCTTTGTTTGTAATATTGAATGAATCAATACAATCAATAATAAGTTACCTCAACCTAGTGTTGAATTAAAGATTTAACTTATCAGCCTTACTACAGTTCCTATGTTCCCCAAAAAGTGAAAGAACATATGTGATGTAAAATAGTTTATCTCACATAATTTAAAATATCACAGTGACTGACAGATTGTTGTTTATTTACAAAGCAGAAAAAGTTTTAATGTCAGTAATAGAATAATGACAAAATAAAAAATAATTGAGGTAATAATAGTAAATATTTAAATTTTTAAATACATTATATAAAAAAATTCTTGTGATTTAGTATATGAAGTTTAGAAATAGAGACTTGAATGTCATACGAACACTTGATTTACTATTAACTATTCATCCATAATTAATTGCATAGAAGATGTGATATTCAATGTGGACCTTCAAGACTTGAACATATCAGAATGCTGAAATAAAATGTTTAAGTTTAAATTTGATATCCCTGCTCTTTTGAAATTTATCCAAAAAAGCAAAGAAATTTTACTATGTAGAAGGTTATAAGTTGTTGTTTTATAAATAGAAGAGGCAATAAGAGAAAGGTGAATTGGACTAGAGAACAGTTTAATTTGTAATTGATGGTACTGGGAATTTATCATGCAACTTTACATATTATCAGTATAAAAAATTGTCATTACACATTTGACGCATATCTATTTGTATACAAATTTTAAAAATGAGTGAAATAGCACTACTCTATAAATTTGAACATTATAATATGTTTCACTAGATGCTGCAATTCTAGTTAATTCTCTATGAAAGATGAAAAAGTACAGCAAGAGTCAGTCTTTTTTGTAATAAAAAAGCTACCAAACATGGCAGATAAAGGCCAATCTGATAATTAATTATCTTCATAACTATCATATTCATTGGGAATCATTTGAATGTATCCATCAGAAAAAGCATGGTTGTTCCAATGCTTTAAAATACTGTTTTAACATTATTGAAAGTGATATGGAAATAGGATTTTTTTACAATACAGATTTTCCCATAATGTTTTTATTGATTTTTTAATTGAAAAAAGAAATATGAAGCAAAATGAGTATATTATGGATAGTTGCTTCACAACTAAGGATTTACATTTTTATGACAAAAAATGCTCAGAAGACATTCACTTCCTTCTGATCTAATTTTCTTCCAAAGTTTTTAGGAATAAAATATTTATGATTTTTTTTTCATTTGTTTATAAAATATTTTTATTTATTTTTACACACAAATTGCTTGATAATTATTTAAAATGAAAAGACATACACATATAAACTTTCACTATATTAATTTGTTTTATTTTTAGAAATAAAATTTCATAAATTTGACTGTAATATAAAGAGAGAAAAAGCATGTGTGACATCATTACCTGTCAGAAATCATATCATGATAAAATTATTTTACACTTGTAAAAATTACAAAAACACATTTTAGATTTTAAAGCAATATTTGACAGATTTATAATAAATCTATATCTGACATTTATTTATTCTATTTTTAAAACAAATGTAAAATGAAAAGAATTTGTTGATTTTCAGAAAGAGTGTTTACATAAACATTTATAATGATATTTATAGTTGTTCTTGTTTGCACGTCAGTTTTTTAAACATTCAAAAAGGTCAAATAAGATTTTTTTAGAATATTATTTATTTAAAATAAAATTCAAATAACAATTAAGTCCAATTTATTGGGTTTTATATAAAACAAAGATGTTTTACAGAACAGAAAGGTTGAGTATTTTCAAAAATCCTCACTATGTGGAACAATAGAAAATGTCGAATATAAAAAAGTTAATTAACAATATTAGGAAATTATCACTTGATTTTAAATTATGCACATATTATGAATACATACAAATTTATTTTTATTTTTTTAATGAGTATATTCCTCATGTTTTATTCACAATATTTCAATTGGCCAGTAGGATAGACTCTCTAATTATTTCATACTTTTGATTATTTAACTATTATTTATGAATTAAATTATTTATATCTTAATGTCAAACTGAGACTCTTATTTAGAGTAGATCCATATTGCATGATTTTGGAATTTAAAGACAATTTTAGTTTAAACATAAAGTATATAATTACATATTTACTTTTACTACTACTGAAATTAAGAAAACAGTGCTAATTTATTACTCTTGTTGTTGTTTTTGAAGGTTTGTTTGTTTTTTTTTTGGCAATAAAAAAATTAAAATTCATTAATGGCTTTTTTTATTTACTTTTTTCTGATATTAAGAATAAATAATTTCTTTTTCAAAAACAAAATAATATTGGGATTTTATTTTAAGAAAAAATGTAATGTTATTTTTTTTCACTTCTTTCTTTCTTACTTATTTTTACACAACCGACCATTGATATTATTCATTCAATCTATAATACATTTTATTTTCTTGACATTGTTTATTATTATTATTATTATTATTATTATTATTATTATTATTATTATTATTATTATTATTATTATTATTATTATTATTATTATTATTATTATTATTATTATTATTATTATTATTATTATTATTATTATTATTATTATTATAAAATATTAAAAATAGGAAACACTATTTATATTATTATTATTATTATTATTATTATTATTATTATTATTATTATTATTATTATTATTATTATTATTATTATTATTATTATTATTATTATTATTATTATTATTATTATTATTATTATTATTATTATTATTATATTATTATTATTATTATTATTATTATTATTATTATTATTATTATTATTATTATTATTATTATTATTATGTTTCAAAGAAAGAACTTATTGATAACCATAGAGTTACTTTGCTATAAGACACTCGATATATATTTACATTGCTAGTGAGAAACCAAGTTTAAGTTGGTATCTGTGATGTACAAAAAGGAACTTAACTTAGGAGGGAAAGATATTTAAACATTGTTAGGGGGGGTGAAAATACATATGTATATGTTACATTTATGAGTGCTGCTTGCTGTAATCATAGTTCTCCAAAGTCTTGGGTTATCATTGTTCAATTTGCAAAACTTCAACTTTGATGTATATTGCCATGCTGGGTTTAGTTTGCTTTCCAGTATTTGAGGTCTGATTTTGTTGTTACTGTCCTTTATATTAATTTTATGCAATCAAAGACAACATCCTGTTTTTTTATTTGTAGATATTTGCCACATTTTTTTTTTTATTTTTTTTTTATAAAGATTGGTTGAGGGCATAGATTTTGGTTATTGGGAGCCATCTTAGAGGTTTGATTGTTGTGTTATCAGTGACCAGGTTGCTGCATAGATGTCTGGATGTGCAATTTTATTGTCTCTGGCTCATAGTTTTGCCAGTTTGATATTGAAAGTTGATGGATGTTGCCTTGTGTTGTTACCTAGAGTGAATGTGCATCTAGTGCACCAGTATGCATAAAGCATAAAAGTGGCTGCACGGACTGATGGAATAGAGCCTTTGCAATATGAATTAATGATTGTTTGAAGGGTTGTGTTAGATTGTCTATATGCTCCTATCATAATAACTCGAATTCTGTCTAGTGCCGGACAAAGATAGAATAGATGTTCCTGTGTTTCTTCAGCCCTGTGACACAGGGGACAAAAAGGATCAATGTTAGTGTATAGTCTCCGATATCTCAGAAAATATGTTGTGGGCAGTGCTTGTAGGTTTAGTCTCAGCAAAAAATCAAAATACTTTGGCTCCAGTGACCATTTTTAAACTTACGGAATAATTGTAGATTATTGATTTTCAGCATTGTCAGATTGGTGTCATGGGTTGGATTTGGATGGATTAATGAATAAATTTGCCAGTATGAATGCTTGTATATTGTCTGAAGAGATATCTGTGGAGCTGTGGTTTTTATATGATTGATCATTGATGCTAGTTCGTGAAGAGCAGGGGGTGGTCTATCTGTTGGTATTATTTGAAGTAGGCATTCAAGCATTGGAAAGTGTTTGACTGTGGATGTTATTAAGTTTGTGGCCTTCTGTAGATGGAAAATATAAATACTATGAAGTCCTAGTCCATTGTGAATAGGTGGTCTGGTAAGTTGTTTTGCAGATATTGACACAGTCTTCCTCTGCCACAAGAGCTTATTACAGAGAGAAGAGATTTTGTTAATAAAACCTTTAGAAAATGTGATAATGGGTGAGTAATAGGTGATTTTTGTTATGGCTAGCTGGTTAAATAGTGGATCTTGGAGTATATTGAAAGATATGCCTTTGAGAGAGAAGTAGTAATTTGCTCTGTTTCTTCTTTGAGTTTGTTCTGGATCTTGACCCTCATTGCACTTGCACTCATATAAAAGGGAAATCCCAAGAAAGCAGATGGCTTTCCCCCATACATGCCCATGTACTGCTTTGCATTATAAAGAGACCAAACTGCCGTCTTATTTAGATTGACCCTGAGTTTGTGTGTAGCTGCAAATTCTTGTAGTATTGTATGCAAGGCTGGTAGGTGTTTTTTAGATGGGAGGAAGACAGTTATATCATCCATATAAGCGATACATGTTACCTGCTGAGATGTGTTTGGTATTTGGATGCCAATGAATGTTTGCTGGATTTTTATTAATAGAGGGTTGATGTAAAAGGTGAAAAGTAAAGCACTCAGGGGGGATCCTTGTGAGATTGATTGTGTTGGAGTAAAAGATTCAGAATTTTTGCCATGAGTGTAATATGTATATCCGATTTAAAAAAGTTGGTTATAACATATAAAATAGTGCGAGGTATTGCAGTGGCAGCCAACATTTTAATTAATATCTCGATTGCCACAGAATCAAAAGCTGATTCAATGTCTATTTGAACTGCAACTGGGCTGTATTTTTTCCGGCCTCGCACCGATCCCAATACAGCTTTGAAAAGAAGTGCTGCCTGTCCTGTAGATGATTGCTTTCTTGCAAACTGATATGGTGAAATCAATGGGAGCAGATATGATTCAATCCTGTCTTTAATGACTTTCTCAATGATCTTGATGGCTATTGGGCACATGGAGATAGGCCTAATATTATTAAGGGTGGTTATTGGAGCTGGTTTCTTATTAAATGGTACTATTGCAATTGGATAAAGATTTTCAATGTTGTATATTTTTTGTGAGAGATAGTTTGCAAGATTACATAATACTTGATTAGTTGTATGGTAAGGTGTTCGTACAAAATTTTGGTATGATGAGTGCCTGGATGACAGGATTGGGCAGAGTGCAAGTTCAAAGCAAATTCATTAATGGTAAATGGTGTATTTGTTTCAGGTGATCCAAAATAATCGGGGGGTGGGTTGAAGAGTTGATGTGTCTGAAGATTCTGTTTGAAATGCTTATAAATAGGTTCAATCATGTTATGTGCTGCATGTATAGTTGTTCCAATTTGAAGTGCCATAGGTACTCTAATGGTGGAGGGAAAACCCATGGCCCATCTGATGTAGCCTCTAGTCCATGTATGTTGTTGACAGGCAGATTTTGCTTTTTTTTATCGCTAAATAGTCTTTAAGTGCTGCACATGTATTATTATTATTATTATTATTATTATTATTATTATTATTATTATTATTATTATTATTATTATTATTATTATTATTATTATTATTATTATTATTATTATTATTATTATTATAAAATATTAAAAATAGGAAACACTATTTAAACAAAATATTTATTTATGAAAAAAATTGCCAACTGAGTTTTATTCTATGATCAAACTTTTAATATATCATGTCTTTTAGATGGCATAATTGGAGGCAACCAATACATTCCCTCCCACTTATATAAAAAAATTATAAATGAATTATGATACAATTTATTTTTTATAACCAAATAAGTGGCTTTTAACCAAACTCAACAACAAATTCATTTAGGTATTCAGGATAATTAACACATTAAAATTTATGTCACATTTACTAAAAGAATTTATTTCAAAATTTACAAGGAATGTTTTTTTTTTAAAAATAGAAGAATGATTTATACTAATGCAGTTAACTTTCCGGATGTACTAGTCTTAAACTATGAGCATTATACATGTCTTTTAACCAATTATGAATATCTTTTATAAAAGCATGTTGTCCTATTTTATTGTGACTTTACAAAGGTTATAAATTTTTTTGTATTTGTTCTCATGCAGGTTGCTAACACAGGAAGTCAATTATATTTCAATTCAAGAACTAACTTATTAATTAATAATTTGCTTAAATATAGAAGCATCAATTTATGTTACTAATTTTAAAACTATCCACATTTTATTCTACCAAATGCATAAAAAATATGATAAATTGTAGCATCTCTTCATAATTATAAAGAACTCAAAGAAATGGACAATTTCTTAAAAAATAATGAAGGTTATTAGCGTGAGGCTTATACTTTCAAATTTCATTCCGAATGGATATTTAAAGAATATATCAATAATACTACATCCCATTGTAAAAAATAAATAATACTTCTGTATATAATATAAATATAAAATAAAATAACAATTCATGTCAATTGTTAATACAGAGTTTCTTTAATATAAATAAAATAATAACAAATAATATTTCCAAGCAATTTCAACTCTTACAAGTCCTTATCAAGGCAGTGTAAAAATTAAATTTTCTCATAGGTGATGAATTTAACATTTCATTGAATTGGCCAGAAACAACTATTTAGAAAGCTGGTTAATTTTGAATTCATAGCACAAGATGAATTTTGTATAAGATATGATTCTTTAATCTTGCATTTTTATCATGTGTTTCATGCATTAATATTGTAAAATCCTTTGGACTACATATATGGCCTGTATTATTTTGGTGAACATAAAAAGCTGAATAAACTGTATCATCTTCTCTTGCTCTGTTATATGTATATTTATGTTGTTGAAGGTGATATTTAATATTTGTATTAGTTTCTCCAACATATATTGCACTACAATTTATTTGTGGGCATCTAATAGAGTATACAACACTGCTTTTATCCGTCTTATTTATTATTTCCTTAGAATTATTTATTAATCTATTAAGATTAGGTGGAGTTTTCCATGCTGATCGAAAATCTTGACTTAAAACTTTTATTGTATTTTTATTAATATTGGAAATAAAAGCTAATGACATCCATGGTTTATTATTCATATTTATATGGTTGCTATTATGACATTGTTTAAAATGCTTCAATACAACAGATAATAGCATTGTTTATTATAACCCACTTGTATTAAATCTTGCATATAGCATTTTATATTATCTTTCATAAACATTTCATTTGAACAGAGTCATTGATTGAGTGTTAAAAAAGCTCTAAAACCATCTAATTTGTGTACTAAAGAAACATTAGATGTTGGATGAATGTAAACTCTATTATCTATATGTTTTACAACTATTTTATATACTAATTTATCATCTACCCTTGATATTTGCAAATCTAAGGATTTAATATTAGAATTGACTTCTCTTTTTATTGTCCAAACTAAACCATCCTGGTTCTGCAAACTATCAAAAATTTGCTTTATAATGTCTGGCAGTCCATATATCAAAACATCATCCACATATCTACAATATAATGTGTTCTCATTTCATACTAATATGGAATGCACAATTCACTATTCTATCTACAAAAAAACTACTTAATGATCCACTTACAGCCAAGCCCATTGTCTAATCTTTTTCCATTATATATAAATTACTACCATGTGCTGCAACAATATCATTGCTTATCCAAATTAAAACATCTATAATGAAAGATATTTTATCCAGTGGCATTTCTTTAGCATGCAATTTATCTCTCAAAATTGTAATAGATGCAGATCGACCCACTAATCCATATAATTCCACCAACATCCAATGAAATAAAGTCACACCCCTTAACTATAGCTGGTTTATCAAGTATTGTAACACAATCAAATGATGATTTTAATGTATATTTTCCAAACCCAACAAAATCTAAAATCCACTTAACTAAAATTTTTGCAAGCTTTTGATAATATGCCCTTGTAAAATCCATCATTAATCTTAAAGGAGCATTAAGCTTATGTGTTTTTACATTCGCAAACATTTGCGGAATAAAAGTTGCTGATGGATAAACTTCCCTATATTCTTTATTAGAAAGAAACATGTTACCATGTGCTATTAAAATCTTTGAAACAAACTTATCTTTTATAACCTTTATATTATAATTTTTAATTCTAATAAAATTCAATTTCTCTATTTGTTGTCTAAGTTTAATTTCATATATATCTTTATCCATTAATACAAATAAATCTATGTGATTTATTTTCCTTAGAACAAATTAGCTGGTTATTATTTAAAAATAATCTAACATCATTCAAAGCCTGATGTTTACTATAATTCAATTTATTACATAATGCATTAATTTTCGGAGAAATAACTTTAATAACATATTCTTTATTAACAATACCATCATATGCTGCTTCCACATCTGCAATTATTTCAGCCTTTGCATTTTTCCATGAAATATATACATATCTAGGCCAAAATAATAAAATTTCACTTGTGTATTAACAATTGACACGAATTGTTATTTTATTTTAATACTACATCCCTAAACTAATTCCTGACAAATATAGTCAATTTTTGAAATATTTAAAAATATGGATTCTACATAATAAATAAAAGTTTTATTATGAATAACTGCCTTATTCTTTTACATACTGTCATAATATTTTCCTTCAATTTTTTTTAGTAAGATATTTATACAATAGGTCATAACCATCGCACCAATGGCATAAATTTCTACCAGGATATTTCTTTAATTCAGTTAAGAATATGACTTCTGCATACCACAGGAAGTAATGGCTCATGATTTGCATAATTGCTTATATTTGAATAATATATCCCATTTCTAGAATTTAAATTGTTATATATCAAACGTGTTGTGTTTGCTGTACCATCATTGTGCATGGAATGACAAAAGTTAAACTTATCCATAATGTTTGCCTTTTAAATACCTTTCTTTAATCACATACACTCATATACAAGTTTCTCATATTTAATTCATGGAAATACACACTATTTATAAACTTCTTATGACAACATATTTTGTGTAATAGCTATGCATTTTCTTCTATCTTATAATGCCCCTTATAAAATGAAAATTGATACCGTTATGATAATATAAATAAAACTTGCCATAAAACCCTAAACTCCTTTTGGTATATTTTTCAGAATAGAACATTTACATCCATTTCTTATGAAACATATTAAAACCACTGAGTTTCTAATATTCTTGTTTCTATCAAATTTTGTAAACATTATCTAAATAAAATAGATCATTATCTGTAGAAAGTTTGTCACTATTCCTTTCATCTTGGGTCCCCTCAAACACAAATCTATCATTGACTATCTCCTAGACTGTGATTTGTATCTCCCTTATATTTCCACTTAAATTACTTATCATCATATGACTGAATGACTTGCACTTGGCTCTGAATGCAATATATGTAAATTACATGGTAATAACCCAAGCTTATTAATACTATGAATCTTCAATAGGTTGTCAAATCTTAATTCCAAGTAAAAACATATAAGTCACTCTCCCCTAGTAGAAGGGAAATATTCAAGAAAGCTTGAAATATTTCTTTCAAATATCTATCTTATACATACAAAATATAATGATGTGTTTGTTAAGTTACATCATTTAAATTTATTGGATAGCTCAAAATCCAATACTAATTTGACAATTCTAGATCCTTCCATTCACAATTTTCGAAGTGTCTACTTAATTAATGATTTTACAATAGTTTATGCATACATTATTAATAAATATTTTTAATGCATTTTAGTGAAATAATAAATAGTGTATCTTCTGTATATTTATGACATGAGAGTTCAAATCCATGTCAGATAAATTTTTAAACTTTTCTCAGGCTATAAACAATCTTAGAATCTTTTATTTATAGGTACTAGGTTTATAAATAGACTATATAACCATACAAATTCTTCATGAAAGCATATTTAATTATTTTTTATCCAGAATATAAACCAAGAGAGAAATATATATATATATATATTGTAACAGTAGCTGGGTTCGAATACGGGTTTAATTGCCAGTGTTATTGCGAAGTAAGTAGGTCGAAGCGGTAAAAATTTACAATAGTGATTCGAACCCTGTTACACAAGAGTATGAATGATTACGTTAATCAATTAAAGATATGAATGTATATATATTCGCTGTATGTGTTAATATAATGGGTGAAAATTACTAATATATTTATATATGAGAATGTAGAGAAGCGATTATATGTAGAGTTGCGTTATATTTTTTATTTATTTGTGTTTTAAATAGATATTTCGTTTATTAATATCGTAAGATAGATTTAGATGCCAGTGATAACACGTGTTTCTTAATCAAAACCTATTCAACATATAAGGCTAGAAAATAATCAATAGAATGGAAAGTTGTGCCACGGGCAGTTCCAGTTAATGACTGTCCACCTGGATTCTTAGAACTGGTCGAGCGTATTTTTAGAACAATGAAAGAAAAAGCATTCCTGAGATCGGACCATCGGCGTAAGAATAGAAAGGAAAAGTGAAGTTAAAGAGCACTAAAGAATAGAACTATTTTTGTTCTCAGTGATTTTAGTAGTGATTTTAAAAATTAGAAAAAGCAGTGAAGTTATAGAGAGAAGTAGAGAAAGACGTATAAACTGATCAACCTAAGTATTAATTAAGAATTTTATTCATAATGTACTCCGTATACATGCGGATGTAAAAATAATCGTCTAGGTTCGTTAGACCGCTCAATGGACAGCTATTGTGGAACCCGCCTGAACTGTATTTATGGATTTGCCATTTAGTCAACCAAGCGTAATGGCCACGGAACTCTAACAACCAGATCCTCTCACAATCAAGCCAAACTCATCTACTTAAATAGTAATAGGGTCAGAATATTTCAGAGCTTATCATCATCGTTCGGACCAGTGACTTTTCGTTAAAACCAACATCTTCTCTATGCTGTAAGCTTACAGATTATTAGCCTTAGCCATGTGAACATTCGCTCTTAAGAGGTAACTTTGATCTTTTCTTAATCTGCCTTAAATGAACATTTAATAACGGCTAAAGAAACATGTGTTATTTCAATTTAAATAAAGTAAATTAATAATTTATTAAATTGTTTAAGAAAATGCAACTCTGACGTGTAATCACACGCTTTTGTTAATATGTGTATGAATTATATATGTATATGTAACGGAATAAATAAATTATATGTTTTAGATATTAATATATGTGTGTGCATGCTAATAAATCTTAGAATTAATTACCACTTATATAGGTTTCTGTTGACTGATGGACTATTGTAGCAGGATTGGATTTAGATAGAAATTATATTTAGAGATATAAGGCGTCTCTTAATGAGATCATCCATAGCTTTGTTCTCCCGTTAAACATTGTTTTCCCATACCCTCGAGATTGAGCTAGTTAGGATAAAATACCCAAAGAATATCCATTGGAACTTTTGTTTGCGCCTTCGAGACGTATAATTCTTATTAATGGATAAGATTGGCGCTTGAGAGGGGCGTCTGCCTTTGCTCATAAATATACGTGCTCGAAGCTTAGGGTAATAGCTACTTATACACACTAAATTCTTTGAACAAGATTGTGGGTAGAATGTAAAAATGGTTGACCAGTGTGTGGCATGGTATTCAAATACCACGTAGTGCTTAATATATATATAGTCCTTACTAATATAATTAAAACGTTAAATAAAATCAAAATTATCTATGTCGCTACAAGAAAGGCAAATAGATGAGCAAATGAAATTTTAAATTAGTTCCTGAAAGATATTAATAGATCTTAAATGAACCCACATGTGAGATGAATGGATAAAGATGAGAACATTAACTACTGCGATATGAATAAAAGAACTTAGAAATCAAAGAATACTCGGGAAAATCTCATCCTGCTTTAGACTAATAATTGCTGAAAACGATGATGATAACGAAGATACGTATATTCGCTTACAAATATATAATAATTATTATACTTAAAATAATTACCATTGCATAAGATTTAATCTATTCTTGGAAAAAATTATAATTACGATTAAACCTGTCACCTTTCACAAAGGTTTTACTTTTTTAATCAAATATTTCTTATTAATCATTTATTGGCTATAACTTAATGTAATTAAAATATGAATATTTAATTATCTATTAGAAATAGCTTTAATTTGCTAATTGTGTTTGAAATTAACCATAAACTTAAAATATTAATAAGTAAAATTATAAACCAATAATCATTTTTAGCAAATTACTTCGTATGTCTGAATTAATCTATATTTATATATTATTTATAATTATAAAAAAAAAAATTAGGAAACCTTAATTAATTACTATAAATTTTAGTGAAGGAGCAAATTAAACCTTAGGATTACATATATTTTAATAATAATCTCCTCATAGTAATTTAATGTCTGTACTCACTAAATTTAGCATTACGAGATAATTCCATTTATTGTAACCATACGCATGCATATATATATATATATATAATTTTCAACCATTGTCGATCCACTACAAGATGAAGTCTCTTCAAGTTTAATCCAGTTTCTTTGATTGCTAGCTTCTCTTTCCCATACTATCAAAAAAACTTTCTTATTTTATCCATATATATATATATGGCTGTGGATATTTTAGTTTTACGGTATTTTATTATATATATATTACTAATATTTGAATACAATTATAATGTATATACTTAAGCTAAATGTAATTAAAGGGAATTTGAACACTGAATTTCGAACTCCCTTCAGTCATTTACTCTATCCTATATAACTGTTACACATAATGTACATGTGTAAAAGATAAATGATTGCAACATACATATTTTGTCCTGAATCAGTATTCATCGTCATGATCGCACACACATATATAAAATCAATGCTCAGTTTATATTAAAATAGCAAATCTACAAACTTTAATGGACAAGCATCAATCCTTTCTACTCTCCAACTCTTCAGCCATCCATATAATTGAAAGTCTGATGATTGAATGCTCAAAGCCCATCTTGTTGCCAATATTATTGTTCTACCCATTTTGACCTTCAGTCACACTGACATTCTCATTTGTAGGACCTTCATATGTCCATTTAAATACACAAAAGTAAGTGAGTAAAAAAAATAAGAGTAGTACTAATGCCTTGTAAGTTCACTTAACAACAGATTACCAAGAGGCAGATTTAGTTCTTCAATTCTATTTCATTGACCAAAAGTGGCATTTTCGTTTATTTTATTCAGCCATGAAAAAGCGAAAATATTTAGCTTTAGAGTCATGATTCCACAATTGCTTCTAAAGGCAAAGGACAATAATAAATTGAAGATATTTAATAAAAATTAGAAATAAATAGAGGTGTTTTGCCCCTACAGACTCTTAAAAAAATTACTTCAAATATTGCTTTTTATTGCACACTTCTTACATTTCAAAATTTCTTTCTCATAATCAATTACCACTTTATTTACAATATTCCATTTTTACTGTATATATATAAACATTAAAAGCCAAAAAGATAAACTAGTCAATAGAATAATCAAAATTATCCCAAATTCTTAATTCAATCACGCTAGCCAAAGAAAAAAAACTAATGGTTTTACTGCTACAAGCAGACTTCTCAAGTTTAAAATACTAAAAGTTAATAACATATTTATACTAAACACTACCCACAATTCCATAAATGCCATATACTCTTAATATTAAAAAAACTTTTAAATGAGTTAATTGCTTCAGAATCGTAAATTTTTAATAATAAAGATTTTAATTCTTTATTTATTTAATTGCTCTCAAAGAAGACAACCTTAGCCTCATCAAAATTAATTGTGTGATCTGTATCTTTTTCATGGATATATAAAGTAAAACTAAGATATTGATTTCTAACCCTACTTTTATGTACCTTTATTCTTTCATTTCCACTTAATATACTCTGCCCTATATATATGTTTTTTTATAAAAATGAGAGATAATATACACTACTATATGAATAGACTTTCTTTCAAAAATTTATTTTATATTATTTAATAAATTATTCTAAGTAATATCCCTTTTCCAAGGAATTTTCTTATTTCCAAACAAATTAATATTTTAAATACAATTCTATAAGAAGACAATTTAAATGGCAAAAAAATAAAATTATATTTTTCTCTTTACGCTTTACATAATTATAAATATTATTATTATTATTATTATTATTATTATTATTATTATTATTATTATTATTATTATTATTATTATTATTATTATTATTATTATTATAATAATAGAAAATACTTTTAACAAATTTATCAGAGTAACCATCACTCAAATAATCTTCATAAAATTGAACTTTATGAAATAAAACTACCTCATTAGAATTATTTAATTTCTTATTTTTATAACAATAATTTTCTTAAGCAGCTACTTTATGAAATATGATTGATAATTATCAGGTTTAATTATGGAGCTTAACTCTTTACTCTTAGCATAATGACTACATACCAATCAATTATTCTTTACATTTCAAATCACCAATAAATCTAAAAATTTTAATTTAACAAAATTTAACTCCCCTCCTTTTACAACACATTTTATAGAAGGATCAAAACAATTAGCAACTCTTTCAATTTATCATTCTCAACTAAGACAAACAATCATCAAAATATTTAATAAATAACTTTAAATATAAACAATCCTCAATAATAATAACCTTAATCTTATAAAATTGCCATTGCAAGTAAAATACATAGAATCATCAAATAATATAAACAAATATTTAATAACTTTAATCTTATCCTTTGACAAAGATCTATATTTAACTACCACAAACATAACATCAATACTGCTTAATCTATTAATAGATTGATACATATTCTCAATATCCAAACTACCAAATACCCAATTACTTTCCATTTTAAAAATTATTAATCTTATCGAAAACCTCATAAGAAGAAGAAACTGTGCAGTGACCAAAATTACAAATAGATTTAAAATATTATTCAAGAACCTAGAAATACCCTGCACAACACTACCTGGAATGTCAAAAATATATCTTAAAGAAAAACCATCTTTGTAAGTCTTAATATGCATAAACAACTTAACTGATATGAAGTCATTAGGAAAATATCTTAAATAATCTACTCTATTAAAAAATTTTAATAAAGTTTTTTTAATATTAAAGATGTATAGGATTAAGTCAAACTGTGGATAATGTTTAGTATAAATATGTTATCTTGTAGTTCTTTACACTTGAGAAGTCTGCTTGTAGCAGGGAAACCATTGGGTTTTTTTGGCTAGTCTGGTTGAATTGTCAATTTAAGTAATTGTGATATATATTTTATACTTTGAATTTTTCTAAAAACATTTAACAATTAATATTCAATAATGGAAATAGTTCAACATCTAATTATAAATATTATATTTGATGTTAAACTGATCTTATGTCATGACAGTTCAATAACAATACCTGAAAGTGAAATATGTGTTCCTGTGTAGATGACTTTGGATTATCCATAAATATAGAAATTGCTAAAATATAAAAATTGTAGCCATCACATAAAGATTTGATATGGATTCACTTTATTTTGTTATTTATAGAGTTATTGCTTTTTAATTCAATATTTAGATATGGTTATCATGTAAAATTTTATATGGAGGAGGGAGGAAAGTCTATACAAATGTGCATTATGTGTTTCATAGAAATTAAAATAAGTTTGATAAATTCTGTTTTAAACATTAATACAAATTACATTGTATTAGTAACTTTTAAATAGAAATGAGTTTGCTATTTATCATGGATTGTTGAATCCAAACCATTGTGATTAGGTATTTTATTTATCAATTATTTTAATGAAATATTGCAAAAATTATGGACAGTATTATGAAAATCTGATATCATTTCAATGTGATATATATTAAAACAAAACACTAAAATGTACAAATTTCATTATATCAATATATAAATAAACATTTGTAATTTACTTATGATGTGATTGCCAACCTGAATATCTATAGGTATTATATATTTATATATTACTATGTTCCAAAATTACAAATTTATTTTTAGTGTGTGTGTTTTTGGGTGTTCTATTAATTAACTAGTATACTTGATAAGTACCTATAACTAAGAACATCTGATTTGTATTAAATTTCTCAAGCTTATTACATATTCTAAGCTTGTAGAAAAGATACAGACTAATCACTTTTACTGAACATATATTTCAAATAACAAATATATTCTTGTAAAATAAACTGAAGATTTAAAATAATTAAACATCATCACAGACACATGTTTGGGATACAGAAGTGTGTTATATGCAATTATTTATATGTAGAGAAGGAATTGATTTTGCACACTTTTTACAAAGTGATAGTTCAGTATTTATAGCTAATTTTTGGAGTAATGTGTTTCAAATATAAAAGATTTAACTGGATATATGGTTATATTTTAGGTGCAACATAGAAAGATCAAGTTTTATTAATGATGTATAGTGTAATTTTGTTTATTAAAAAATAGATATATTAGTCTTAAACTTACATTTAATGTTTACCTCTGGACTGGGAATAATATAGAATAATATATAAAATAATAAATGATTACCAGTAAGCATTAAGGTTTTTAGTTAATGTGTATGATATAAAATATGTGAATACAGGAAGTTTGAAATGTATATATCAAATTAAAGTAATTTCATATTCTTAAATATTGAATGAATAATGGAGATTTGTGAATACTTTATGAACTAGACTAACTAAACTGTTTTGCTAGAACATGATATGCATCTTGTAGTTAGTTCAAAATTGTTTCTCTTTACAGTCTAAATAGGTTATCAGATATTGGTAAAGAAGGGCATGCAAACTACCTTGCTCCACCTGACACATATTCAATAAAGTGATTGTAATTTCTATCTAGTGTGTGAATCAGTAACATCTGCAACATGAACTAGATTCTAGTTTAGAGCTGTTCAGCCACAATCTACCAGTTGTACTATAACACTACCATCATTTTGGGTGAGTACAAATAGCAACTGTCTAAACTCTTAAGTTTTCTTGTACTGAGTGGAATTACTGCAACAAGGGCTTCATTATTGGTAGTGTAAAACACTTGTTTTACAAAGGTCTAATCAGATTACAGTTGTATATATAATATAAATAAAATGTCTGTTAATTAAAACAAAATTGTAGTTATAATTATTAAATTTAATGATAACAAACTATTATAAACAATCCTTAAATCCACAGAAGTACTTTCAGTTAATTACTTAAACCTGAAGTACTTTCAGTTAATTTCTTAAACCTGCCTCAACTTCCATTAAATTTAAAAAAAAAAACAAAGTGAAACAAACATCATTAATTCAAATCCCATGAATCTCAAATTTTAATGTTAGCAGCTTATCTATTTATGAAATGCATTTTATTACTATTTATTAAACACATTCTGTAAGAATGTGTTTAATGTTTCATTCTATGTTCCAAACAATATTAATAAATGAGTCAATAATTATAAGAATGTAATACCCGTCAAGCAAAAAAGTAAAGTCATATATCAATTTTTTTGTGATTGTATGCTATCATATATAGGTGAATCTAGGTGCAGTATTAAGAAGAGGTTGAGGGAGCATGAATTGTTATATAAGCATGTAAAAAATAAAAATAATGGTGATTTAATGTCTCCTTCAGTTTTATTTGATCATAAAAAAACATGTAAATATAAATTTAAATGTGATTTTGAAAATGTGAAAATTCTTCATGAAGAGAGAAAACACAATAAAAGAAAAATTAAAGAGGTGATTTTTATAAATAGGAATAAAACACATTTAATAAATAGACAATCTGCTAACATTAAAATATGAGATTAGTGGGATTTGAATTAATGATGTTTGCTTCTGCTTTGTTTTTTGTTTTTTTTTTACTTTAATGTCAGTTGAGGTAGGTTTAAGAAATTAACCAAAAGTACTTCTGCGGATTTAAGGATTGTTTAAAATAGTTTGTTACCGTTAAATTTATTATTTTTATTATAAGTATATATATATATATTACAAAGAAATGACGTTGTGTGTACATGACCTAATTTAACAAGCTTATATTATAAATGTTATATATAGAGCCACAAATAAGCTCTTAACAAGCTCTACAGAATATCCCAACCCTAGACCAGTTTCTGCTACTGGCTTCCTCATTAAGGTACTAGGATATTTAAGCATTAGATTAAAAATACCAGGACAAACCCAGCACTTTATCTAATTAATAACTATTAAGTAGAAAGTCTGAAATTTTCAGACATTTATAAGTTTTCCAATCAAGCTATCTACCTTAATGGGACTGAATCAAGTTCAATACACTATATATTAATAACTTTAGCTATATAAAATAACCAAAGCCTTAATAGAAAAATAGAAAATTACAAAAAAATCAAGTCATATGTCACATGACCTAATTTAATAAGCTTGTATTACAAATGTTATATATAGAGTTGAAAATAAGCTCTTAACAAGCTGTGCAGAATATCCCTAACCCCAGACCAGTTTCTGCTACTGAATTCCTCAGTGAGGAACTAGGATATTCAAACATTAGATTAAAATTACCAGAACAAGCCCAGCACTTTATCTAATGTATAACTATTAAATAGAAAATTTGATATTTTCAGACATCCATATGTCTTCCAATCCAACTATCTAACTTAAATAATGATAAGGAACTGAATCTAGTTCAGATACACCATATATTAATAACTTTAGCAATATAAAAACAGCAAAGCCTTAATAGCAAAAAATAAAATGACAAAAAAATCAAGTCATATGTCACAGGACCTAATTTAACAAGCTTGTATTACAAATGCTGTATATAGAGCTCACAAATAAGCTCTAATAAGTTATAATGCTTGAATAGCCCAGCACCTCACTGAGGAACCAGTCCGGAGTTGGGGATGTCTGCACAACTTGTTAAGAGCTTATTTGTGAGCTCTACATATAACATTTGTAATACAAGCTTGTTAAATTAGGTCATGTGCCATATGACTTGATCTCTTTGTAATTTATTTTTTGCTATTAAGGCTTTGGTGATTTTTATATTGCTAAAGTTATTAATATATAGTATAACTGAACTTTGTTCAGTCCCACATGGCTATTTAAGTTAGATAGCTGGATTGGAAGACTTATGGATGTTGGAAAATTTCAGATTTTCTACTTAATAGTTATCCATTAGATAAAGTGCTGGGCTTGCTCTGGTATTTTTAATCTAATGCTTGAATATTCTAGCACCTCGCTGAGGAAGCCAGTAGCAGAAATTGGTCTGGGGATATTCTGCCCAGCTTGTTAAGAGCTTATTTGCAAGCTCTCTCTCTCTCTCTCTCTATATATATATATATATACACACACACACCTGGGTCTCTTTTTACATGGATTTATTTAACACGATTTTGAAGTTACGCAATACGTGTTTCACCGGAAGTCGAACTCCGATATTGTTCTATTACTTTAAATAATAAAATTCACGCACTCACGTTATATTGAAAGTAATAGCACATTATTGAAATTCAACTTTCAACTTAGTAATTTCAATATCTTCAGTGCTTTATAATAGTAAGATTTTATGCAATAATGAAATTAAAATCATGATTTCCACATTTTATGTACACACACATTAAATTTTACAAGATTCTAATGTAAATTTGTTCAAACATTGTGCCTGTTAATTTTGCATTTTAAATCATATTCTGTTTTTGCTTTTTAAAAAAGAATGTTTAATCAATTATTAATCATTTAGTGTCCACAAGTTTATTTTTAAAAGATGAGTAATAGCAGTGAGCACAATTAAAATTAAAAATTAAAGACAAAAATTTTTAATTTTTAGTTGTTAGATTAATTACTAATTGCATTGTCACCAGAAAACCATTAATTAACACAACATGAGAGTGATGTTGGCACTAGTTGTATTTCATCTTGTGAAAAATCTGATTTTTTTTATCAGTTTGCAAACGAACCTTTTTACCGGAAAATAGCGATAATAATTAAAACATGTATAAAAAATATAAATTACTGTAAATTATGCATAAAAATATATTGTTTTGAATAAAATTAAATATTATAGTTAAAAAAAGTTTGTCTTGTATCAATTTTTTTCAAATTTGAAATTTTTTATTAGTCATATTTTATTTCCTTATTTTTTTTTTTGCACGAATTTTAAAGTAAATTATACGTTGGTGCTTTGCTTTTATGCGAGTTTTGAAAAATTACAGTCCGTATCCCCCCTTTTTCAAGGTAAGTTACGTCTATTTTTGCACGATTTCATTTGCGTGTGTTTTCTGAGGAACCTATCTATCGTGTAAAATGAGACCCAGGTGTGTGTGTGTGTATATATATATTGTACCGTTTATTTATAAATATGGTACAAATTACTATTTAATATTGTATATCATTTAAATAAAAAAGAGAGAACCTGATCTTTAATTTGTTTTGTAATATAATGTTGTTTTAAGAAAAATGTACAGTGAAAGTTTAATTTTTCTTTTTTATATATATATAATTTAACTAAACTAAATTTGATATTGGAAAGTGCATAATGAAAAATTGTTTCAAATAGTGAAAGGAAATTCCAAATGTAAAAGATTGCTATCAGAAATGACTTTCTGATAGTAATTAAAAATGGCAAAAATTCATAACGAGAAAAGAGACTTTGTAACAAAAAAAAATGAGAAATAATGTGGATGTTTATAAAATAGAACAAAAGATAAAAAGGAATATGTGCAAAATTTCTAAAACGAATTAGGGGATATAAAAGGAGCTGACAGGTTTGAAAAGTGTCTTTGTATTGTTGTTTCAGAGAGTGTTGAGCAATTTGAAGTGCCTCGTATTTTTTTTATAAAAAAAATTAATAAAATGTGTCCACTTAGATATGAACTGAAACTGCTCTCCATGAGTGGGTAGAACTCTATCATTTGCCAACACTTTTTCTTGAGAAAAGTGACCTAGATCGTCGTCTTATTCTACCTAAATATTGATCGGGATTTGAAAGGAGTAAAAAAAAAACTACTGTGGACTACCCACTGAAGGAATTGGATGTCAGAGGATCAATGACCTACTTAAATATCAACTTACCGGTAAGTTAATGGCCATAACTTTATATAAAGCTTTATGAACTGAAATGTGGATGTCAGAGGATCAATGACCTACTTAAATATCAACTTACCGGTAAGTTAATGGCCATAACTTTATATAAAGCTTTATGAACTGAAATGTGTATGAAATGTTGATCCCATAATTTTTTGACATGAAGATTTGCGAACTGAGTAGTGGATGAACTGTTACCATGAAAAAATAAGACACAAACTAGCTATTACTTCAATATTTGAGTCAAATTATTAAATTCATTGTGCACAATACTTTCCAATATTATAATTTTTCATTTATCATAAAAATATTAAATCTTTGTTATTAACATAACTTTCATTGTAAGTATATAAATTTAGAGTTATTATATTTAAGTTTTAGTTTTGATTATTTAGAGTCAAATGTGAGTATAAATTACCTTTGGTAAATAGATTTATTTTCTTAATTAAGTCAAAGGGGAATATCTTTTACTACTTTATGAATTACAATTGTTTGATGCAGAATCAGTGAGTCTAAGCGACTCTAGTGCCCTCGTTTATAAATAAAAAACTGATTCAGCTTGCAATTGTACTCACAACAATTCTACACCGAGTTGATCAGGGAAGATAGTTATGATTTTAGAATAATAATGAAACCTTTTTCTTTTTTTTGAAATAACATCTTTTTTTTCTTTTACATAACTTGATCAACTCATGCAGTTTATATGTGTATAGAGGCCTAGCAAGATGGAAAACGTTATAATAATGACCCAACTTGGGCTTATGAAAAAAAATAGCCACGACCTGAGAAAATTTAAAAATGGCATAAAATTGAGAATTTAATGTTTGTAGCCGGTAAATAAATATGACCACAAATAGTGTGCAAGTGTAAAAAGTTATTGCTTATGATTATGAAAGTTTTTTTTAAAGAGTAGGATAAGAGTGTAAGATTTTAAATAAGACTATATTGAAATAAAATAATAGCTTATAAATTAAATAATAAATAAAACCGATAAAAGGTTAGCAATGACGGAAAAGGTAAAGAGGGACGGGAAATTAGAGGGTGATAAAAGAGAGGGATGTTGGTGAACGAATTCATTAGCAAAATAAAATATTGAATTTATATCGTAACAATTGATGAAGTTAAGATTTTGTTTACTATAGTAAAAATAAACAACACGGCCATATATGAAATTGAAAAGTAGTAAAAATATACAGAATATGGCAGAAGGTGAGAAAGAATTAAAAGAGGGTGTGGAACCCTTCATAAGAAAACTATTACATGAATTCAAAATGGAATTCAAAGAAGATATAAAGAAAGAAATGACAGAGATGGTCAGAGAATCAAAAGAAGAAATAAAAGAACCAGTAAAAAAAAAAGGTAAAAGAGAAGAAATAAAGTGATCAGTAGAACAACAGAGGAAAAGAGGATAGATAATCTTATTTGTGAGTGAGACGGTGAATATTAAGTACACATCTCAAGAATTCCCAAAGGTTGTTTTACAAATAAACAATGTCAAGGTAAAGACATTGGGGATTCTGGCAGCCAGATATCAGTAATGTCGAAAACAACATATGAATGCATGTGGAGCCAACCCATAGAGATACCAACTCTACTGGTAAAAAGCACACAAATAACATTGGCAAATAACAAAAAGGCACAATTGGGCTCAAAACAAGTTTGGGTACAAATTAAAATAGGGGATAAAATTATACCCCACACATTATTAATTCTATAAGGGTTGGTACATGAAGTCATATTGGGGTCAGACTTTATGCACAAAACTGGGTGTGTGATCAATTATAAAGATGAAAAGATTATCTAAGAAGGGGAAGCAGTGGAGTTTGGGTCATGGATGAGCATGAATCAGCAAAATGTATGTAATATGGAGGTTGAGATAGAACATCTTTCAATAGAGGCACAGATTGATGAGATAATAAATGAAGGAAAAATGGAAAGGGGACCTAAAAAGTTCTAATTGAATATAAATCAAAATTTTTCAGATAAACTCGGGGTTATTAAAGGGTATGAGCACAGGATCAAGGTTGCTGACAGTACACCTTACCAGGCAAGATCATACCCAGTGCCACACCAATATAGAGCTGAGGTAGAGAGAGAATTAGCTAAAATGGAGAAGTGGGATATTATTACTAAGGGTTTGTCAGCATATAATAACCCATTGGTGGTTGTAAAAAAAAATATGGAGCCATAAGACTGTGTTTGGATGCCAGAAAATTGAACAAAATTATATGGCTGGATCAAAATGTTCCACCTCCAATTAATGAGTTGGTAAATAAATTCCAGGGAAAAAAGATATTTTCCACATTAAATCTGACTGCCAGCTACTGGCAGATGAAATTACATTCTGCTGACTGGAAATGCACGGCATTTTGATATAATGGTATATCATACCAATTTAACAGAATGCCTTTTGGTCTTAAGAGTAGTGGAGCAGGCCTGATAAAATGTCTTGACCATGTACTGTCCCCTGAGATCAAAAAGTTAAATCACTATCTACATGGTAGATATGATTATTGCATCTAATAACTCTCATGAGCACTTGCAACACCTCAAGTTGTTTCTACAAGAGTGCAATATGAAGGATATTTGCATTAATTTACAAAAAAGCTGTTTAGCAGTGGAAGAAGTGAATTTCTTAGGATACTTAATTAATGCAAATGGAATCAGACCCCACCCTGGCAAAATCGAGGCAATATGAGATTTCCCAGCCCCTCAAACACCAAAACAGGTGAGATCATTTTGGGGCTGTGTAATTTCTACAATAAATTTTACAAAAACTTTGCTTCAGACATGGAGCCTCTGCTGCAATTATTACATAAGGGAACATCATGGAAATGGATGGAAGAGCACGAGACCAATTTTAAGCTTATTAAAGAGAAATTCCTTAGCCAAGTGATGTGGGTTTACCCTGACCTAAGGAAACCATTTATTGTTCAGGTAGACAGTAGTGGTTATGGGTTAGGTGTAGCTCTCATGCAAGATCAAGAGGATGGTACCTTGGTGTAATTTATTTTGTCAGCAGACCATTGAGAGGTGCAGAGATTAATTACTGTGTAAAAAAGAAAGAGGCCTTGGCTGTGGGGTGGGCATTTTCAGAAGTTCCACCAATTCTTGATAGGATCAGAAATGATTGTTAGGACAGATCATAAGAGCCTGGAATTCTTAAACCACAGTTATTTAAAAAATAGTAGTAGGCTAATCTGATGGAGACTTTTTCTCCAGGAGTTCAATTATTCCATCCAGTATTAGAATGGCACTGAAATGTGGTAGCTGACACATTGAGCTGGAATATTGTTCCAGATACACAGGACCATCTGCAGATGGAAGATATCTGTTTGGCAAGTGCAGGATTAGAAACAGATGCTGTAGTAGAAGAAGGACTGAGACACTTAGGAAAGGTCCACCTTGAGAAAAGTCACCTAGATTGTCATCTGACTCTACCTAAATATTGATCGAAGATTTGGAAGGAGTAAAACAAAAAAACCTACTGCGGACTACCCACTGAAGGAATTGGATGTTGGAGGATCAATGACCTACTTAAATATCAACTTACCAGTAAGTTAATGGCCATAACTTTATATAAAGCTTTATGAACTGAGATGTGTATGAAATGTTGATCCCATAATTTTTTGATAGAAAGATTTGTGAACTGAGTAGTGGATAAACTGTTACCATGAAAAAATACGACACAAACTAGCTATTACTTCAATATTTGAATTAAATTATTAAATTTGTTGTGCGCAATACTTTCCAATATTATAATTTTTTATTTATCATAAATATTAAATCTTTATTATTAAGATAACTTTCATTGTACATGTATAAATTTAGTGTTATTATATTTAAGTTTTAGTTTTGATTATTTAGAGTCAAATAAGAGTATAAATTACCTTTGCTAAATAGATATATTTCTTAATTAAGTCAAAGGGGAATATATAACTGATTCAGCTTGCAATTGTACTAGCAACAATTCTAGACCGAGTTGATCAGGAAAGATAGTTATGTTTTTAGAATAATAAATTGATCAACTCATGCAGTTTATATGCTATAGAGGCCTAGCAAGATGTAAAATGTTATAATATATATATATATATATATATATATATATATATATATATATATATATATATATATATAATATGTTCAGTATTTTAATAATATGAACCACATCAATATGTATCACTTTGAGATTTTTTCTCAAACAACTGATTTATTAAGCAAATGAAATATTCTTAAGGCAAAGCACAAAACAATATTAATTTCATAGACAAAAAAATACATACATTTCTCTTTGAGTTTTCCTGAAGGTTTGTGATGATGGTGGTCTAGTTGTATTTTTATATTGGACTATTTCCATCATCCAATATGTAGATTGCATGTCTTTAGAAAAATTAAGCCTTATTTAAATATTCCAAATACATTCAACTGTTAGTAATAGCATATTAAACAGGTTAGTATATACACAATATTTTGAGAGGTATCATTCTCCCCTCTTCTTCCAATGTTGCTGGCCTGTACAGTGACAGTACCAGCATGGGATTCAAATTGGATGGTTAGAGTGTTACCTTAAAATTCAATAAATTAAAAATCTAAGGCTCCAGATTCATATTTCCATGCTAGTACTGTTACTGGTTAGGCCAGCAACACCTGAAGAAGAGAGGAGAATAATACCTCTTGAAACATTGTGCATGTACTAACCTGTTTGATGACCTACTACTAAAAGTTGAATGTATTTGCAATATGTAAATAAAGTTACATTTTTTAAAGATATTCAATACACATATCAGATTATGGAAACAGTCCAATATAAAAATACAATCTTCTCTCTTTGTTTCATTTTCTTATATAGAGGGTTCTGGAATAATTTGACTAGCAAGCATGAATTTTATTCAGTCATACAATAAAAATATAGATGAAAATATATTATTTTCTTAATAATCAGTTATATAAGAAATCATCTCGAAAAGTTATATATAGATATATATAATTTACAGTTTTTAGTAAAAAGTAGCAATACATATATTTCTAAAAACTATAATTATTACCTATATTTCTAGTAATATAACTGTAGACTGTGGAAAAAATACTAATAATTTCTAATACATAGTTTGACCAAACCATGTTTATTTGGTTATACCAAACAAAAGATTTTTGAAAACAGTCATATCATTGCTTGCTGTTACTTGATATATATTATGCAACATTATATTTATTAATGCTCTTTTTAAAAAAACGTCTTATATTCAAAATTGACTTTTTAATAAATACAAGAAATGATCCATCGTTTTCTGTTGTTGTGTTTTATTTTACATGCAAAATGTTAATTTATTAAAGTTTAAATGTGTCTATAACCCTTTATACAGAGGCAAAGCTCTCCATACAATAGTGCCACTCAGTTCAAGTCATAGTAATGGATGTAGGAAAGTTTGTGCATAAAATCCTTGTCTAGTGACTACTCAACCAGCACTGCCCCTAAATCTTAGGATCTAATACATCCCTACAGCAATCACATTTTACCTTATTAGCTTGCTATAAAGCTCTGATTGCAAAATAAAAACACAATAATGTTTTCAATTCAAGCTCATTAGTTTGTATAGTTAATACTTTTGGTGCCTTTTGGTTTTTTAATATCCACTGTCACTATAATCCTACTCAAAGCTTTATAGTTTCCTAATAAGGTGGCTGCTGAATGGTTTCATTAGATCTTAAGATATGGGTGCAGTGCCCGCAGATTCAAGGCTCCTCACTGATGAAAACCACAAGTTACAAACAAGTCTGGGATATTGGATGAATAGACACTAGATATGAATTTAAAGAACAAACCTTCCTGCATCCATTGATTACTCTGTCTTGCACTGAGTGGTACTACTGTCTGTAGAGTTTTGCTTCTGTGTAAACAGCTTGTGTAAGCATAAAAATGGTGATCATATGAGGTTTAGTGGTATATCCCTTTACTTGTGTAATTTGTCAGGATTCCTCTTTTATTAGCCATTCGTTTTTACTTCATATTGACATTCATACTGTTACATATGAAATATATGAGTGAAGATAAAAAGAAAATTTACTAGTGTCAGTTAATTCTTAATCAGAAGTAAT
The DNA here is from genome assembly GCA_028023455.1 of Epiperipatus broadwayi. Classification (NCBI taxonomy): domain Eukaryota; kingdom Metazoa; phylum Onychophora; class Udeonychophora; order Euonychophora; family Peripatidae; genus Epiperipatus; species Epiperipatus broadwayi. The sequence continues at coordinate 1,111,277 of JAQFVV010006368.1, forward strand.
CAGCCTTTAACATGCACAATCTTATCTTGAACCTAATTTACCAATGATATAGGGAGTGTGCAGGACCTATAACTGCATTTAGATACAAAGATAAGATGGCCATTCTTATCTTTTAAAAGTCTCTGTCTTCTGTTTAGGATTGAGAGGGTCCTGCACACTCTCTATAACATCGGTGCACTCTCTATAACATTGGCAAATTAGTAACATGATTAAATCATGTTAAAAGCTGATTACCTTCTGACTAAGAATTTCTAAAGAAAATTTTTCTTATTTTAATACTATCATCATTTTTGGTTGAGCATATTTTTTTAAGATAATCCATACTTAATAATGTTAGCAATGTTAAAATTAACCACCTATAGCAATTTAGTGTAAATTATTTTGTAAAAAAAAAAAAAACGTTTTTTTAATCCTTTGGGATTATGATATATAGTAGATTTATCAATTTTGTACTAGTTTTCAAATATGTAATTGCAATTTTAATATTTAAATTTACACATAAAATTTTAAATGTTACAATATTTTAAATTAGTGGAGATTATTACCCTTTTTCCACCATTAATATTATTTCAAACTTTACAGCAAAACTTTACATCTATTTTTTTTTTTTTTTTTTGTATTATATCAAGAATTGTATTCTAGTTTAATTTTTGTACTGTCTTCTAAATATTTTTTTTTTTTTTTAAATATTCAGATAAAATTGTATTTACTAACTGCCATACATATATATTAGATTTTTTTAATTAATTTTAAAGTCTACATTAAGTGTTACCATAAAAATGTAT